>JAGYYJ010001264.1:0-93069 GCA_019671005.1 Hibiscus mutabilis | reverse complement strand
TTGATACACTATAAAAACTCAAATCCTAAATTCCTAACCCTAACCTAAAAAACTAAACTCCACACTCTAAACCCTAAACCCTAGATTCTAAACAATAATCTTAAATTCTAAACACTATAACCTAAACCCCTAAACTAAAACTCTAACCCCTAAAACTAAAAGGCACGTGTAAACTGTGTATCAAAGTTTTTTCCTTAAACTTTTTATTTTAACTATTATTATTTCTATATAACCATGTTTAAAAATAAGATATAATCATTTAATAAAGTTATCTAGCTTAATTAATAATTTTAAAATATAATTGAGATATATTTATATGGAAAAAACTTTGATACACGGGCCGTGTAAACTTTAGTTTACACGTGCCTTTTAGTTTTAGGGGTTTGGGTTTAGGTTTAGGGTTTTAGGTTGCAGGGTTTAGAATTTATGGTATGTGTTTAGAATTTAGTGATAAGGTTTAAGGTTTAGGGTTTATTTTTTAGGGTTAGAGTTAGGAATTTAGGATTTAGATTTTTATAGTGTATCAAAGTTTTACCCTATTTATATTTGTATAATATATATATGAAAAACATTTAAAAATTGAAAAATGTTTTATAACGACTAAAAGGTGCATATTTTATAAATTTAAAGGGAACAAAAATATTCAAATTGCATTAAAGGGATTAAATTCTGAAATGCGTAGTATAGGAACCTTCCATCGAATTTGACAAAGATTTTCATTATCTTGTTATAAATTACAGCCCTTTTCTTTATGTAAACTATAAAGTTAGTCACTATACTTTGATTTTTCAAAATTTAATCCGCATTCCTTAGGAAAATTGAAAAATCATTACAAATAGGGTTTAACTGCTTATATGGAAATCAACAATTTAATAATTGACATGCACGATAATAACAAAAATAAATTTTTTGAACGATTTATATGCAATAAATTAACAAAATTATAAATTTAAGTTCATGGTTTACTGACAGTTGTATTAACTTTTAATTTTCCTAAAGTATTAGGGGCAAATTCTAAAAAACAAAGTAGAGATATTAGCTTCCCAAATTTTCTGAAGGTTAGAATAAAATAATATCTAGAAATATTACATAGAATTATAATTAAACTTAAATAAAATAATATTATTTCATTATTAACTGTTATAATTAGGCTAGATCAAACTAACTCAAATTAAAGAACGAGTTTTCTAAGGCTCAAACCATACAATAAGGGCCTATTAGCCCAAATTCCTGGGGATCCTCTTGTTTATTTCGAGTATGTTGCCCTTAAATGATCCATAAATAATCAATCTTTTTCGAATCGTGAAATTTTTTTAAAGAGGGAGAGTTGTTCGGAATCAATTATGAGATTTAGTGTCAATCAAAATTTTATATTAAATATAAAATTATATCAACAATAAGTTGGTCTAATGTATTAAATCCCTTAAAATTAAAGTTAGGGGTTAAAATTTTAACGCTGTGAATTGAGCAAATTAATTTGAGAGGATCGAAGACAGTGCTAAAAACTTTAATAATGAATTTAGAAATTTAGTAATTATATTGCAAGTTTTAAAAGTTCGATGATTAAACTATAAACATTCTAAAATTTCAATAACTATTTCTGCAGGGACTAACTTACACTATAACTAGGAGTGGCTCCTGCCCCCAGGCAAGAATTTTTTACCTTTTAATGAATAAATTATAAATTTGTATCATACTTTCAAACATTTATAGATTGCGCTCTAACCTTCAATCCTAATTTCGTGCTTACATTTATAAAGTTTGTCTTAAAAATATGATAAATGGTCATCTGTGAATGAAAATTATCAGTCAACTGACAATAATTTTATAAAATTATTTTTTGACCAATGAATCATTCTGTAAAGTTAACACATTTGTTTGTATAATATTATTATGTTAGTGTGTACTCCATGTAAGTTTGCTACATCATTTCAAGCTATTCAATTTTAGTTTACTAATAGTTTTATCCACAATTGGTCATTTCGACCCAAAATAAATATTGAGTGTTAAAATATTTCAAAAAAATAAAACTAAAATAATTATTCAGTCAAACATTAAAAATATTTTTTAACATTGTGTCGAAAAATTATTCTCCCTTGATGGATTTCTCTCGTGATTTTTTAGTACAGCATTCTCTTTTATATAATCTCGAACCTCGTTTAGTGCAAGTTTCTTCATGTTTTTGCCTCTCCTTTTTTGAGGCGTTTAACATGAAATCACGACTACTAACAATATTCCAACTTAATGGTCAGGAGGAGGTTCAAAGAACTTTGAGTTCTTAATGGGAAAATATCTCGTGTACGGGCAGTTAAAATATGTTAGGTATTTAGATTTTTATTTATAACCTCTAAATTCTAACTCTAAACTCTAAATTCTAAGCCCCTAAACTATAAACCCTAAAATAAATTTATACCCCTAAAATTAGACGCTTGCGAAAAAAAATGTTTTCATCACCAGTGCATGGTATAATTACCCAAAGTTTAAATTGTATTATGTGCGAGTTCGTTTCAAATTTATTCTGATATATCGATTTTGATAATAATAATAATAATAATAATAATAATAATAATAATAATAATAATAATAAGTGATTTTGATTATAGTTATACTAATGCAAATTATAAGTTGAAAATGAACGGTTAAGATTTTATCTCGTTTGTGACAATGATCAAGTTGAGGCAACATGGGACGGGAAAAAGGCAGAAAGCTGCTCTACTTGGGACAAATTGCAAATTTAAGAAGTTGAAATGGCAACTTGCCACCAACATACTTTTCTTCTTGGGGACCATGTTTTTCTCGTGATATTTATGTTATTTTAATATGTTATCTTCAGAATTTTTCTTCCCGTCATGTAATCTTTCGTATCTTCAG
The DNA here is from genome assembly GCA_019671005.1 of Hibiscus mutabilis. NCBI lineage: Eukaryota > Viridiplantae > Streptophyta > Magnoliopsida > Malvales > Malvaceae > Hibiscus > Hibiscus mutabilis. The sequence continues at coordinate 90,198 of JAGYYJ010001264.1, read as the reverse complement.
TTTATATTCAATGTGTAAAATGTCAAATGAGGTAGAATTAAGGATAGATTATGTTCTCGTCCCTATATTTTGTAATTTTATAACTTTGGTCTTTCACATTTTTATTGTATGAATTAATCTCTTAACTTTATAACTTTTTCTCATTTTAGTTATTTTGATGATATGGTTAGAGATGACAATGGGGCGGGTCAGGCTGGGTTTTTGGCCCTTATTAATGAAAAAATTATATCATGGATCTAATTTATCACATCAGCTATGGTCTCATCCAATGAAAACCACTCACTTCGCCACTATTTTCTCCCATCACTTTTTCAACCAACGAATCTTCACTAATTTTTTCCATATCATTTTAAAAACTTTTTTTGAAGTTATTATATTATTGGATTAATAACATGAAAAATAATGGTGAAGTTGATGATTTTTATTGGATGAGATCATGGTTGATGTGGTAAGTCAGGCTTATGATAAAAATTATCCTATTAATTATAGTGACAACTGACAATGATATGATTGACACGACACATATATATTAAGGAGGCAATTAAATATTTTGAAAATTTAAAACCAATTTAAAGTTTGCATCATATTTTGAGGACTTTCCTGCAATTAACCCGAAGGAAAAGTGGACAAAAATAAGTTATAAGTATAGGAATTCATATTATTTTTATTTTCATGGTGTGCGGTTGACGAATGAAGGAGTAAAAGACGCGTAAGCGCATTTTCACAATGATATCGGTAATGACGATTAACTAACTCTAATACGTCACTAATACCGTAACAATATTTGTTTGTTCGAACAATAAGATATTATAGATTTGTTTATCGGTTTTCGGTTCTTTTAACCTCGATTTGTAATTTTTCATATTAACTCTGAATTTTAAAATTTTGCATTTTATTTTAACAAAAATATATTTATTTTTTATACATTAGTAATAGATAAAGTTTTATAAATATATTTTACAAAAAAATCAAGTAGATAAAAAATAATTAATAATTTATCTATAGTATTTTAAAGTATAAAATAATTATTCTTACAGTATTTTAAAGTATAAAATAATTATTCTTACATTATAAAATAATTAAAATTAATTATGAAATTGAGATCAATTAATTCGTTGAGTGGCCAATGATGCTCATAATATCTCATCTTATATAGATTCAGATATCGACATTTACAAAATGTAATATCTCTTTATCTCTATACTTAATACAACAATTAACTATAAATAAAAAATCAAATTACAGTCCAATATAAATAATTATAATGTTTAAACTTGTGAATTATAAATAGTCTAAACACTAACGATCGAATTTTTTTAGCTTGGCCGTAAATCATACATTCAATTTAGATAAAAGAAAATAATATTGAGAAAAGCTTTACCTCTCATTTAACTCTACTTCTAATATAATAACAATTTATGTGATTATCGAATAAATATTTTTGATAAATTATTAATTGATTTAACGAGATAAAATATTATGATTTTCAAATAATGTAAGAGATTTGAACATAACATTATAAATAAAATAAATTAAAACAATAAAATTGTCTTAAAATAGACTTCGAAAATATACAATGGGAATTAATCAGCTAAAAAACAAATACGAGGGGTTGTAAAATGAAATAGAAGATAATTGTCGGAAATGCAACTTGGCCATTACCGACCTCTCAATCCCTTCAAATTCCCCCATTTCTCCTCCAAACCCAAAAGCCCCTAATTTTCTCTTTCTTTCTGTTTCCTTCTGGTTTTCTTTCCTCTCTTTTTTGTATTTATTTCCTTCAATTTTCGGTTTCCTTCCTGAGAAAAGAAAATCAATGGCCCAAAGAACCGAGAAAGAAGAAACCGAGTTCAAGGTACCCGAAACCATGACGCTCTGCGTCAACAATTGCGGTGTTATAGGTAATCCGGCCACCAACAATATGTGCCAGAATTGCTCCACCGCCACAACAACAACAACCACGGCCGCCGTTTCCGGTTCTAGTTCCCAATCGTCGAGACCCACGTTGTCCCGTTCGGTAAACAAGCGATCCGATTGTTCCCCGCCTAAAACGACGGCGTCTTCGCGTGCTCCGGGTTCGGAGAAGAAGGCGGGGAACCGTTGTTCCGGATGCAAGAAGCGGGTCGGGTTGACCGGGTTCCGGTGTCGGTGCGGGGAACTTTTCTGCGCGGATCATCGGTATTCGGACCGACACGATTGCAGCTACGATTACAAGGCGGTGGGGCGCGAGGCGATCGCCAGGGAGAATCCAGTGGTTAAAGCGGCGAAGATAATCAAAGTCTGAAATTCTCATTTCTTTCTCTCTTTTTTTCATCGAACTTAATTAAATTTAATATATTTCACCATTTCCCGAGCCTGGAAATTTCAGCTTAGCTTTCAAAAAAAGAAGAGATTCACGTCAAGATTGTGGAATTGTTCATTTTCCTGGAAAAAAAATGAATTATCGTGGGATTATTTTACATTTGTATTAGGATTCTGACATTTTTAATTCTAGTATTTTCCTTCAGATGTAACTCTTGGATTGTTTGTTTAAAAACTACAAATCCGATGAAATTGATTGTTCCAAAATTTATCTGGAAAAAGAAGCTTATTCCAAAGATGAGTCTACACGTGCTACTAACATCGCTCAACACCACTTAATATTATTAAATTAATTAATAAAAATTAAAAAATTTAAGAATTATTTTTAAAAAATTCAATTAAATTATTTTTATATATGTTAAATTTTTATTTATTTTTATTAAAGGTGAACTACATATTTAGTATCTTACATATTTTTATATTTTTATTTTGGTACCCAAATTATTTTTTTAACAAAATGGTACATAACGTTACGTGTTATTTTTATTTTGATACTATTACTATTAAAAATAAACAGAAACAGTGACGTTGTTTGGTTAAATAACAGTTTTAATCTTTAAAACATATATAATCTATCATTTAATTTAAATATTATCAATTTAAACATTATTTTTAATTTTTAAATTAAAAATATAAATTTATTTTTTTCTTATTCCATTCAAAATATGAAAAATTAGGTATTAAATTTTTTCTTTATTGTAACTACAAATTTCGCAAATTTTTATCGATTATTTTTTTAATTTTTTAAAAATAATATCGACTTAATAATAAAAAAATAAAGTATGAAAAAGTATATCTATTGTGTTGTCATAACCATTCCCCAAAGCAAAGCCAATGCAACCAATCAACCAAGCTTTTGTCTCAATTTGCCTATCATTTCACAATACAAACCATATTTTTCAACCATCTGGTCCCACCACCTGAACCACTCCATCGATCCATCTATTTGGATTCAAAACTGTAAAAGCACTCTAGTAATATCAAGGTAGAATATGGAATACATTATGTCCAGCAACATAATCTTATATGTATACTGTCCTTGTCTATATGTATGCATATTAGGTTTAGATGTATACTATTGTCGTGTATAAATACAATTAGTTTGGAGCTTCCCCCAATTTGATCATTTTGAACACTATCTTATATGTATATTGTTGTTGTCCATATGCACGCATTATCTGCAGCAACACAATCTTATATGTATATTGTCTTCGGCCATATGACAATACGGTGAACATCATTTTTGTGCTTATTGCTCTTGTAGATTTTAGTTGATTTTCACTTTTTCATACTTTACTTTTTTTGTTGTTATATAAAGTCAAATATTGTTTTTGGAGGAATTAAAAAAAAGTAATCGATTAAAATTTGCAGAAAATTGTAGTGACAAGGAAGAAAATGTTCGATGCTTAGTTTTTCATACTCCGAATGAAAGAAGAAGGAAAAATCAATTTACATTTTTAATCCAAAAATTAAAAATGATGTTTAAATTGATAATATTTTGGACTAAATTGATAGATTGCATAAGTTTTAGGGACTAAAACTGTCATTTGACCAAGCAACGTCATTGTTTTCGTTTATTTTTAACAGTTAGAGTACCAAAATAGAAACAATACGTAGAGTTAAATACTATTTTGTAAAAAATTAGCTTAGGTACCAAAATAGAAATACGAAAATAGGTGAGGTACTAAATATGTAATTTACCCTTAGTAAAAATCAAAAATTTAATATATATATATATATATAAATAATTTAATTGATTTTTTTAAATAATTATTAATTGTATATTGAGTTCTTAAAATTTTTAATATTTATTAATTAATTTAATGGTATTCAAATGTTCGTCGTATAGAATTTTCAATTTCCAAAATTCATCAAATGAACCATCGGTAGAAAATTAATAAAAAATATAATTTTCGATTTATTTTAATAGATTGGATTCTCAATTCGATCTCATTTTCCGAGGAACCATTATCATCCTCAAGATTTATAAATATTTGTATTTGTTTTTGGTCTAGAAGGTCTGTATTTCTGGGAAAAGCTGAGCAATTAGCATTGTGCTTATTTATTTATTTATTTATTTATTTATTTTAATAATAATAATAATAACTATAAAAAAGAATTAAAAAGTAATTTTAGCATGTGGATTGTCATTTAAGAGCAAGTTTGCTACCCTTGCGAACGGCATCATCAGCACGCATCATTATTAATATTAATATCATCATCATCAAAGGCGGTGCACGATTTTCTTATGGTGGAGCTCATTCAATTGAATAAAGGGTAAACTATACAAATGACCAGCGATTTTTATAATTAGTGTCGAAATGACCACCGATCTTTTAATTTTGTCAAAATGACCACTCAACTATTGATATGGTTCCAACATAGTCACCGGCTATTAAAACCTAACGGAGAGGCTGACGTGGCAGTTAAAAGAAAATTGTATAATTATGCATTTAGTCCCCGTTATTTATATATTTAATCAGGTGTTGACACGTGTCACCAGATTGGAGGGGAAAAATGAAATTTGAAGGGTGGGGGAATTGAACTAAGGACCTCCAAGCAATGGGAGCAATATGCTTGCCACTAGGCCAAGCCATTTTTGTGATATGAAGCACAACTTTGTGTATATGTTTTATACCGTTTTGATGCCTAGAAAAATGAAGGGGAGAAATGGCATCAAGGTGATTCAAACATAGGACATTGTATTGTAAGGTAGTGTATGTTTACCACTAGAACAATAATATTTTTATGATATAAAATACAATATTTAATATATATGGTATCCAGTTGTTAATGCCTGTAAAAAGAAGGAAATGTGGTTTTAGGAAACTCGAACCTGACATACTTATGATACACAAAAACATCTAACCCAATTAAATAAATATAATAATTAAATTAAAGTTAACAATATTTTGTATATATTTTAAATTATAGTTTAAATTGAGAAACTGAGATTTAATCTTCATTTAGCGGATTTGTATATAATTTGTGAATTTACATTTCTTTCTTTTTCCCGGCATCAACAATCGGATACCATATATATTAAATATTGTATTTCATACCATAAAAATATGCTTGTTCCAGTGGCAAGCATACACTACCTTACAATACAAGGTCCTATGTTTGAATCACTTTGGTGCCATTTTCCCTTTTATTTTTCTGGGCATCAAAACGGTATAAAACATATACAAAAAGTTGTGTTTCATATCACGAAAATGGGTTGGCTCAGTGGCAAGTATACTGCTCCCATTGCTTGGAGGTCCTTGGTTTGATTCTCTAGCCTCCAATTTCATTTTTTCCCCTCCGATCACCACCTAATTAAATAATCAATTTATTTTGTTAAATTAAAATTAGGACCAAATTGATTAAATGTATAAATAACGGGAACTAAATGCGTAATTATACAATTTTCTTTTAACTGCCACATCAGCTTCTCCGTTAGGTTTTAACGGCTGGTGGCTATATTGGAACCATATCAATAGTTGAGTGGTCATTTTAACAAAATTAAAGATTGGTGGTCATTTCGACACCAACTCTAAAGATCGGTGGTCATTTGTATAGTTTACCCTAGAATAAAATATGAAAGACTTTTTTTTGAAAACTCAAAATTGACATTTTATTTTTTAAAAAAATGACAAATATAAAGCCACGTATACAAAACATGAGGGGGGTGGCTTTGTTTAATGTTTAGTACCAATAACGGAAAACGTGAAAGACGAAAAAATATTACAGACTTAATATGGGAGGATCTTTACCGTTCAATTTCTTATGTTCACAATGTTAAGATTTGAATTCATGACCTTGTTTAAGGGACATAGTAATTCATTCCACTACACTAATTACTTATTATATGAATGACGATTTAAACCGAATTTGATCTGAAGAAAAAAATAATTAATCCAAATTTGATCCAGAAAAGCTTGTGTCCTTATATGAGACATGTCAGATATGGACCTTATCAAGATTCGATCTAAGTTTGATTCATATTCGAGTTCGAAACATATGAACTTCAATATTTCAAAAATTAAGTCATTTTTTCCTAGAAATTATATATTTATAGTTAAAAAAACTATGTCGCTTTATCTTCTTTGAATATTGCTCGTTTTTTAATATTGTGAGCGGCTAAAACTAAAGTTTCAAGATCAAAGAAAGCTGGCCGTCTCTTTCTTCTTTTATAAAAAAATATTTGTTTGAACTGACACTTTAAAAGATATTAATCAAATTTCAAATTTTCGGATTTAGATTCAAATTCTAAATATTCTACTAAGATTGGACTTGGTGTATACGAACTTAGATCGGTCTAGAGACTTCTTTTTAAGTTGTTTAAAATTCACTAATTTTTTATAGTAAAAAACTAATACGAGCTTTATTGAGTTTTTTTTTAGATATGCAGTGAGATTAATTTCGATTATACTAAAAACATAGATAACAATGAGATTGAGTGTTCTTACGGTGAAATTAAGATTTATGGTATGACATGTGGTTGGATCTCAATAAAATTGTGGTTAGAGGTTTTATAGGATTTCAATGCAATTGTGTGTGTATGTATTGGTATAGAATATTTATACATATTTCTATTAAAAAATAATATTTATACGTATTTGAATGGTAATTACAACGTTAAAATTTTCTATATTTTTTGAGCAAGCATATTTGGTTGTTGGCCGAACTACTTATCTTTGTTTCGTATCCCCTTAGATCGTATTTATAGACCCACTAAAAGCACCATCTTACTTCCCCTAGAGTTCCTCATCTCCTCCCTCTAAATAAGATTAAAATTTGTCAAAGAAATTCTATATTTTCACTATCGAAAGTACTTTAATATATGTTTATTGAAAGCCCAATATTACTTTGAAGGTAAAAAAAAAGAGTTAACTGCATCGTGCATTCTCAAAGATCATCTTTGTAATTTGTTTCAATACTTCTAAATATTTTAATTTTATTCCCAAATTATGACCCACATTTTAAGTTAATCCCCAAAATTTTATTAATATAAGATGTGATTAATTTATATTAATAATTTGATGATAAAATTAGAATGTTCAAAAATTTAGATGCCAATCAATAAAGAGACGTGATTTAAGAATAGAATTGAAACATTCAAAAGTTTGGAGACTAACTCAGAATGAGGTTATAGATTGGGGATAAAATTGGAACAGTCAAAGTTTGAGGACCAATTTTCATTGGGGCGAAAAGTAAATTACTTACCGGAGCAAAAGACACTAGCGAGCAACTAGAGGTGTAGCGCGGTGAGAAACAATCCACCGCACCGCACCGCACCTTACCTTACCTTACTTTAGGCAGTGAAGGAGAAATTCTGAAGACAAATTGGCCTACACCTAGACGGTCAGGGGAAGGTTACTCTCAAGTGATAACAAGGTAGAGAGGCATTTTCTACATAAAGCCAGAAAATTTGGTGATAATGGACTCTTGAAAACGACAAAGATCCAAGGAAACAAGTGGTTGAAGTTATTTGTTGACACGGCTAAAGGCTTGTAATGATCACGATTTGGATGTAATTTAAAACAAAATGTACCTTAAGATGGATGAAGGTTCCATTGTTTGTTGCTTTATCCAACAAAACATGAGCATGTTAGGTTTGATGTCGGCTCTTCACTCTTCATCACTTGAAGCGACAAATATGCAGGACAAGCAAGTGAATTATGCTTATAGTCCAAGTACAAGTAACAGTGGCACTCGAGGAACAAACATAACAAATTGCCAAAAGTCAAACATTCATTCTACCATTTTTTTGTCGACGGTGTCCACAATGATTCGCTAATGCAAAGAAAGAGAACACCCTAATACCATACTAGTGATTCCGGTGCTTCAACTTCGAAACATTAAGGTTTGCTATATATAAAAACATGCACATAGAAATAGACTTGAACATGTTAGAAGCAAAGGAATGCCATGTGACCACTTTGAAGACGATCCGATCAAGCTCCATCTGGCTGGATGAAAGGATTGGCAATCTCATCCGTGCCATCAGTTGGTGACACCAGCATAACCGCCGTGCCCCTACAAACCTGCATCAAATAATTGAGATACCGTTCTACTTCAAATGCTATACTAAGTGTTTGCGTTAACATCCTATAAACCCTTCGGGTTTTTATTACAATTACTTCCTATTATTTCACATGGGATAACACAAACAAAATCATTCCAAACTTTATGCTCTGTACACAACTGGTGGCTGATCAAAATGGCACAGGCTTGATCTTTCTTCACAAATTTTAATTCAATAATCAATAATATTTTAGGCCAATGATTCTTGCTTAAAGTTGTTGGAAAAGCTGGAAAAATTTGATGCCTATGCCCAACAATATAATCTCGACACTAACGTTTCTCAAGTGAATGCCACGAGAATATATGATTTAGACATGTAAACGGCCAAAATATTCTCAGGTCATAGGTATTAAATCCATACGACTCCAACAAAGAAAATGCATGCATTGATGGCAAAATGGCACCATAAAAATGAACGATAAACAGTAAAAAGGGTAGAGAAGGGAAGAAAGAACATACAATCAAGCCAAGACGCCTAGTCTGATCAGTAGTCTTCAACGGATCATCCTGGTCTGCAGTGAATCCATAAATAGCAGAGCAAATCAATTTTTTTGTTTGCAATAGATATATAAAACAATTTCAGAAAGAAAGGAAAGCAGATACCAAACCATCCATGAAGTTTCAAGTTTCGGTTCACAATTGTCCACACTCTAAATTGCTTACACCTCAAATAGAACTAGAGAAGAGCAAGTTCCGGCCTATTGAGAATAAGAACTGACTAACTACTGACATGAAAATTTACTATGAAAGGTTGCCTATAACTTCTCAATTCTGTAAACAGACCATCCGATAAGCAGGCCATCCAGATTACACGTTTATAGATTTTATCCATAAAGCCATAGTTTTTGATTAAAATGGAGAAAAAAAGGCACAGATGTAGATAGGAAGCTTATGGAACAGACTTCCGTGTCTGTTTCTCAAGTGCTTTTGAAGCGAATTAAAGGGCAGTAAGCAACAATCACACTGCAAAATTGCAATTTTCAATTTAAGAGGGCACACTAAATCAGCAGCGTAGCCTACTTTTTTTTTTTCATTTATGCCGGACAGGAAAAGAAGCAAACGCTTCTTTGTAGTATGAAAGAATTGATGTAGACAATGCATAAAAGAATCCTTACAAGAGGTGGAGCAAAGAGAAAGTGTCAAATAATTTATGCGAGGAAAACAAGAGAAATACTCGCATTGAACCTATGCTACTCGGACTTGGGTGAGAGTGTAAGATAAGGGTATGTGTCTGACACATGAATGGTTAATTTTTCTTTCCATGTATTTGGTAGCTCCTTGGAGAAGTCAACATGAGTACATCAAGAAAAAATGAACAATACAAGTAACATACCATCAAACTCCAAAAAGTTACATAGGTAAATATAGTTACCATCTACTTGACAAAGGTCAGTGGACTTCAGAAAAACAAGGCGTCTGACATTCATCAAAGAATACAATCCAAAATCTAGCAAGATGTATTAAACCACACCAATAAGCATGTTTACGATGTGCTACCTCGAAGAAACTCTACAGCTTCATCCAGGACAAGATTTAGTAGTTGGTCATATCCCTTTAGGGCCCCTTTGACTGAAAAATGAAAAAATGGCTCATGAAATAGACAGTACATAAACTCGACCAAACAAACGATGGGAAAAAGAGAACGACCACCATAAATCTAGGGCACATGACATGTTGCAATGCTTTCCATTAGAGCCTAGAAGATGCTACTACTTGATTCCTGATGTCAAATTATTTCTATATGGCAATTCTTCAGCATCACTCATAATCTAAACCCGACTAACATCCGATTCCTGATTACCAAATCAATCCTTTTATATTCCCATAAAGACCTTCAGAATGATAAAAAGCGAAAACCGAAGGCTTAGCAAACAGACCTTGTCTACCACCGGTGAGTTTGACCTGCACACCTTTGTCTACAAACTTAGCCAAATCCAAGACAGTTTCTTTCCTGCTCGACTGAAAAAAAAGCATAATCATCCATTACAAGTTATTATTTTCAATATTTAAAAAAAAACAGCAACGAAAACACATCAATAAAAATAAGGTAAACTAGGACTAATCCCTTAACGGGCAATTCTAAGAACAAGGTTTGAAGAGAAGTGAAATTTACCATATTGTAGGTAGTTTTGGCAACTGTGTGTCGAGATTTCTACACCCTTGCAAATGCAACCTTCCAGTAACTTTGCCCAGAAATTAAAAAAAAAATCCCAAAAACTGTAAACAATAAAGGGGCAAACTTTAATGGTTTAGCAAAGAAACAGTGAGAAGTAGTTTCAAATAGCGGCGGATCGCGGCCGCAAATCAAATACAGGAGTGATGCAGAGGCAGAGCGCGGATAACTCAAAATACTCTCACGACTCAGCGTATAAATCAGTGTTCAGATTAAGCTTAAGGTTTCAAAAATCACCTTGATTTTAACTTCGTGGCAAAGGAGAGGGGACTACGCGTCTGGGGACGGACTGGAGGTGAGAAGCTTTGTCGAGCGGCGGGTGTGTGTGAGACAGAAGGGAGAAGAGTATAGGTCCGGAATTTTTTAGGGAAAACTACACAAGTAGTCACTAAATTATGTAAAACGATCCTTTTTGGTTATAATTCTTTAAAATCTACGAAGTGTTAATTAAATTTAGGATATTTGAACAAAAAAATTAAATTAAATTTAGGATAAACTACTTATTTGCTACCATATGTATTCTTGTGTTTCTGTTTCGGTCACTCTGTCAATTTTTTTGCAAAATCATATCTAACGTAATGTTTTGTTTTTATTTTAATATTCCGATGATAAAAAACAATACTAAAACTATCGTGATTTTTTACAATTATATTTTAATGTTCATATCATTTTTTTTCTTTTTTGGTCATTCAACCACATGTTACTTTCTAATAATTTTATTTTATCAATCAGGGTGTCGCCACAAGATTAATAGAATAAAATCAAAGAAAAAAGAAAACTGCTATTTGCTCGAAGGGGGCTCAATTTTCGGGCTCCTTGCATAAATGGTCTAACGTCTAGCCCATGCATTGAACTTGTGTTAAATCCATCAAAATATTTAAATTAATTCGTGTCACTGTCTCAAAATTAAACTTAAATGATATTAAGAAAAATCAAACTTAGAGGTTAGAGATTTATTTAAAGCTCATTATATCTAATATTTAAGCTAAACTGTGTCACCACTAAAACTAGTTTAATAAATATTTATTTATTTTTATATTGTTATAAAAATAAAAAAAATTATTTAATTAACTTTTTATTTCAAAAAATGAGAAAATAATTTTACTCGATATAAAAATTAGAAAACCATTTTTATTAAACATATAAAAACTAAAATAAATAGTTATTTATTTATTTATTATTATTGTTATATTGTATTAGACTATATAAAAATTAAAATAATAAAATTATATTAGGGATGTAAACATTACAGTAAATAACCAATGGTCTAGCAAAATGATGCATTATGTCCCTTAAGCAAAGTAAAAAGTTCGAATCATAATATTGTATTAGACTAAAGATATCATAAAAAATTCCAAAAAATAATACACTTAACGTACACTCTTTTTAAATTAATTAATACACTTAATGTCGCTTATCCATGTCATTACACATATTAACGTCGCTTATCCATGTCATTACACATATACGAAACTTAGTGTAATAACAAAATACCACCTTTAAAACTTCTATAATAACAACAATGACCCCAAAATAAAAATTCCATTACAATTTGATCCCTCATCCACATTTAAAAATCAAATCTTAACCATGGCTATATTATTCTTGCACAACTATTAACAATTCTTGAGTGGATTACCGCAAAGACAATCGTTGCCGTCGAACGATGAAGCTTCGAGGTGGTCGAACGGCGTTCCGACCGGAATCTCACCGCAAAGGTAGTTATGGCTCAGATCCAAATGTCCGACGTATTTCGCCGACGATAACGATTTCGGAACCGGACCTTTCAGGTTATTGAACGATAAATCGAGGACCATGTAGTACGATTTCGGACCAAAAACGTCCGGTACGTTCCCTTCAAGGGAGTTCCGGCTAAAGTTCAAGATACCCACACCGGAATTCCCCAACACCGCCGGCGGTATTGCGCCGGAAAACTTGTTGTTGTCCAAATTCAACGTGGCGAGAACCTTCATTTTGCCCAACTGAGCCGGTATTTGACCCGACAGCTTGTTCATGGATAAATCAAGGTCGGCTAACCGGTACATGTTGCCGATGGAAGCTGGGATGGTTCCGGTGAGTTGGTTTCGACTCAGCAACGCGCGGCTCAGCATCTTGAGGTTGCCAAAGTTGGCGGGAATCTCGCCGGTAAGGAGATTACTGCTTAAATCGAGGTGTTTTAAGCTCGAGAGTTGAACAATGGAGCTCGGGATTTCGCCGGTTAGCTTATTATCCGCTAAGTTCAAAACAGTGAGCTTTTGGAGATTCCCTATCTGTCCCGGGATTTTCCCCGACAGCGAATTTCCGATGAGATCCAAGACTCTCAAGTTCGGCAACGCCGCCACGCACGGTGCGATACCTTTCCAGTCGGCAATGATTAACGTGGTGAGCTTGTTGAGTTGACAAATAGAAGGGTTGATCGAACCGGTCATGTGGCCGGGTTTCTGGAGAATGGGGTCCTCCGACTCGCCGCGGAGGGAGACGTCGGTGACTCGGTGAGTGGTGGGGTCGCAGCTGATGCCGTACCAGTTGGAGCAACAGTCAGTGCCTTGCCATGAATCGAAGAGGCCTAAGCAGGGTTCCTTTAGGGACGAACTTAAAGCCAGCAATGCTTCTCTCTCGAACGGTGAGCAGGCATTGACGGCGCCGGAAAAAAATGGCTAACAACAACTGCAGAGCTATGGCGGCGAAGGAGAAGACCCCCATTGGATCTGTTTTTGGTGATTAAATGTGTGAATTAAATGGAAGTGTGGGTCTGTTTTTGGATCTGAAACTAGGAAGATGAATGAAGTGAAAGAGAGAGTGAAGAGTGCATAAGGAAAGGATATGCGAAAATGGAGTTATTAGGGAGGGGTAGCTTTATACTGTGTTTGGCTTTGGCCTATAGGAGTGTAATTAATATTTATTTTATTATTTTATTAATCACTATTCATATTTAAAGTTTATCTCGTTATATTTTATATATGTTTGAATTTCAGCATTCGATTTGAGCATGTAAATATTTTATCTATTTAATTAAAAAAGTTCGTGAATTGTGGAACTTAACTAATAGTTCTAGTGAAAAAAATGATAATATTTTTTTATTAAGTAGCTATATATTACATTTTTAAGATAAAATATTAGTATTCGAACTTATACAAGATGAGACAACATAAGAATTATTGGTCACTCAATCAATTAATGGATCTCGAAAAGATGACAATATTCATTTTAAAAGCTCTAAATTTAAGTATAATTGTCTGTATTTTTTAACAAACGACTACAAAAAATATAAACATATATAAAAATAAACCATAGGGATGGGAAAATTACCCATCCCCGACCCGACCCGATCGAATTTTTTCTTATGATTTTCGGGGATCTGGGCGGGGCGGGTATTTAAAAATATAAAGTAGGGTCGGGACGGGTTCGGGTATGATATGAAAATTTACCGCCCGGTATTTTTTTTATTTTTTTATATTTATAAAAATACTACTATATATAAATACTTTTAGGGGTTTCAAGCTATTTTTTTAGCTTGTGTTTATCGTAAATTTTTGTTAGATATTGTTCGAATTTTAACATATCTGATTCTAAAAGTCAATAGTTCGAGTTTATTTTTTTAAATATGTATTTTTTTTCTTCATATGGGTAATTTAATTGGTTTTATTTTATTTTTTATATAGTTTAAAGTCTGTGAAATTTATATTTTGTAAATATAATGGTCGTTCGACTAAATCTAACATTTATCGTCGACGAACTTTAATATATTTTTTTACATTTTCGAGTCTGATCGAGGTCGGGTTTATAAATTGAGGCGAAGCATGACATGTAAATTATTATTTTATTTTCGAGACGGAGCGGGTCGAATTTAAGGATTAATATATCGGGGCGAGTTCTAGGCGGCCAAAAACCCGCCCCGCCCCGCCCCGCCCCACCCCACCCGTTGCTATACCTAATAAATATTCCGTCATTTTTATACCCTATGTATAGCATCAAGAAAAATGGATTATGATCCCTTTAAAACTTTTCAACAAAAAGTTTGTGAATTGCGTGACTTTCTGTGCTATATGTTTAATTTAATTTTTAAAAATATATTTAGATTTTATTCTTGAACTTTCTATGTTTCATACTATTATTTAGGGTAAACTGCACAAATGGTCACTAAACTATCTCTAAAGATACAAAGTGATTACCAAACTTTTAAATATTACATAATGAGCATTAAACTTTAGTTTTTGTTACAAAATAGTTATTGAGCTATTAACTGTCATTAATTGGGTCACGTGACAGCTACAGAAATTTGAATAATATAACATTTAATCATCCATATTAACAAATTTAATCAATTTATTCCCAATTTAACCCTCATTATTGATGTCTAAATTGATTGAATGCGTAAATATTGAAGAGTAAATATGTTATTATATAATTTTTGTAATTGTCACGTCTCCCAGTTAACGACAGTTAACAGCCTAGTGACTATTTTATAACAAAAACTAAATTTAATGGCCACTATGTAAATTTTGAAAGTTTGATGATCATTTGTGTACTTTACCCTATTATTTATTTTAATAAAGTTCAAAATCTTTCTCCAAATTAATTGTCTGAAACAAAAGTTGATCAACATTGATAATTCTCATACTAGTATCACATGTGATTAAAAGTTTATAAATATGTCTAATTTTATTTTAAAAATTAAATTTTAAATCTTTAACTTTATTACTTTAAATCTTAAATCATAAGTTTAAATTTTAATCATAAAATTTAAGTTATAAACTCCAAAACCTAGACTCTTAAATCCTTAAAATCCTAAGCTAAACCTTGTATAAAATAATTTTTCTACCATCAATACATAAAATATTTTCTCAAAAATAAATGACATAAAGTCAAAAAATGCCCCCAACATTTGACAGAATAGTCACTTTGGCCCCTATTCTTTTTTTGGAGCAATTCAACCCTCAACGTTTTATTTTGGGTCAAAATTACCCCACTACGAATAAAAACTGACAGTCAACTAACGATAAATGGCTTGAAATGACGTGACAAACCTATATAGCAGTGCACGCTGACATGACAATAACATATAGACAAATGTGTTGACTTGAAAAACATTATGTCAGTTAAAAATAATTTTATAAAATGATATAAAATATAAAATATTTTTCTGCTGACTTATCATTCTGTCAGGTCATTTCAAACTATTAACCGTCAATTTGCTAATAATTTTTATCCGTAGATGGGCCATTTTGACCTAAAATAAAACGTTGATGGTTGAATTACTCCAAAAAAAGAGAATAAGAGTCAAAATGACTATGCAGACAAACGTTGAGAGTATTTTTTTGATTGTGTGCCAAAATAAATTATACACAATTTGAAAAATAGTACTTATAAAAACAATTTAATTGATGATTACAATTTCGATATTTTCATTGTTTTAATCATGAAGAATATTAACTTTGGAGTATCTAACATGGAGGTCCGATTTCAGTAATCAAGCATGATCTTAGTAGCATCAATTCACCATGATTAATCACACCACTAATTATGTATTAATCTTGCCCTCCATGATTGAAGTTGCTCAATACTAATGCCCTGCGTCAATGTTGTTGAACTTAACTTTGATGGTTGAATTTATTGTATATAATGACCGAATACAAATAAATTTATAAAATATAATAAAACTTGAAAAAAAAAATCATAAAATAAAAACTTGTAATCGGCTGAACCGGTTGGACCATCTCTTCTTTAGTTTTAATTCCTTGTTCTTTTGTCAATCAATACGATAGTTTCAGTTATATGTCACCAGTTAGACCATCGGCTCTCGTTTTAACCAGTTCAATGGATTGGTTCGATCTGATTATAACAAGACCGCATTGTATTCTATTTGATATAATAGACTTTAAATTATGCTTCGAGGTGTTTGAAAGCGTTAAAAACTATTATCTCATAAAAGAACACAAAATTTTATGTCGAAAGTACGAATCTTTAAGAAGCTACATTAGAAATTCATAGAGTGTAGAATAACATCAACAATAGAAAATACAATACAATATTTAAATTATATAGGAATTTGAAATTTTTAGGGTACAACCACGTCGAGCAACTCTCTACTCGTCCATGACTATCCCACATTGGTTAAATATCAGATTACGTGTACTATTTGTATTATAAGTTAGGTTTTTAACTTTAAGCTCCGTGGTAGGTATTTTTGCATACAACGGAGACTCGTTAACTTGTTACTAAATGCAGAAAATAAAGAATGAAGGGATAGAAAGGCAAGCTTGCCTGATTCTGAGTTTTGAGACCGTACCCGAATTCGAACACGAAATGATTTGGCCACGGAACCACATGGTGGCAGTGGTCCAACCTCCGACAGCCACCGTGATTAAAACGACGGAGGGGGTTCCTTTTACACAGCTATGAGCTGATGGGATAACATGGGAGGGTTTTGTCCCTACTACTACATCATTTCACATTCAAAGTTGCTCGCATGCATTTGCTATTTGGCAATGACAAAAACAATGCAATGCCCTACCACCTCAGCCATGCACATCAATCATTGAGTCCTTGATTTTCTCTCTGTTTTGATACGTATATATAGGAGATAATTATTTCACGTACTGACGGTGAAATAAAAAAAAATTATAGACTTTTTTTAATTCTCAGAACTTCGCTTCATTTATAAATCAGATGATAATATAATTCAAGTGTGTTTGAATCAATGGCAAAATTAAGTGGTATAATTTTGGTTGCAACTTAAATTTTTTTAAAAAAATAGAGGTTTAAATTAAAATTTTCAAATATTTTGAAAGATTCAAGTTACACTTTTTTCAAAAATTTGGGGTATAACTAAATTTTTGAAAATCTGAAAAGATTAATGAGAACTTTTAAAAACTGTGGGAGACATTTAATTAAGAATGTTTAAAAACCTTGAAGTTTAATACGAATTTCTAAAAATTTTGTGGGGGCAAATTATTTTTTTTTTGAAAATTCGAATGATCTAAATTATAATTTTTCAAAGTATGGGGTGTGGCCCCCACAGGCCCATTGTGGCCTGCCCCTGGTTTGAATTATATTCTCTTTGATATTATAATGACAATTATGCCGACTAAGTTAAGACTAAGTTGGGCAACAACCAGTTGGTCTAGCAGGATATAGTACTATGTCCTTAAATAAAGTAAGGGAATTTGAATCATGTCGTTAAGAATAAAGCAAATTAGACTAAAAACGTCGTCCCTATAATGAATCTATGCAGTACCTGATCATTATAAAAAAAATTATGGGACGATATTTTAACTCCACTTGTAAAGTGTATCAAATACTAATAGACGTATACATAGTCTATAACTAAATAATGGTATATATATAATGAACCCGTGGAGTGGTCCCAGTGGTAAAGGATAGTGTATTCCATCCAGGTGGCCTGGGTTCGAGCACTATGTGTGCGATGTGTGTGTCTTCTTAAAGAGCTAAGAAAATTGAATTGATATTATCTTGTAATCACATCATCATATTAAAAAAACACGTAATTTTTTATAATTATATTTAAGTATAAGATAGTATTTGTGTCCAATTGTAAATTTGGATAAATTCAAATACATTTACGATTGTATACTAAGACGGTTAAATCCGAATAACCTAAGTAGAATACGTCACTTTTTACTACTGAGACTACTCATTGACTTCATATATAAACACATAATTAAGTTGTCCCAAAATCATAAATAGAATAATTTTGAATTGAGAGATAAATCTTTGATTTAAAAGATAATAAAGTCATTGATTATTGAGATTTTTTATTTTGATTTTATATAGAATTTTAGCTTATTGTTTTGGGATTCAAGGTAGGTTTTGGTTAGTTTGGGTTAAGCTTTTAAAGGCATTGATTTTTTTAGATTTTTTATTTTTGTTTAATCGTGATTTCTAATGTGTGTTATTTTTTATTTTATGTGTCAGATTACATTATTTTTTATGTGCTCAAAGTATTGCAATTTTTCTATTTTAATAATTTGTTTACTATAGCTTTTTGGCTTTTCATGTAGTTTCTAATTAATTAGTTAATTATTAATAAGTGTTAGAATATGGTGGTAAAGCACATTTTGGGCCGCCTCATAAAGTAGAAATTTGGGTTAAAATTATGATATTGCGAATAGAGAAAATTAAGTTAAGAAAGTTGATTTATTATGGGTCTATGTAAAATTCGATTTAGATTAGTCGATATATGAGTCGAATATCGGTTGCTAAATAAAAAAATTTTAAACTTTAAATATAATATTGTTAGGAGAGATAACTACCAAACCTGAATATAATTTAATTCAATTATATTATTAGTTCTAAATATTATGCATAAGTTTTAGTTTAATACATAAATCCTAAACTTTCCAAAATTTGAAATTTTTATATCGACTCTAACACATTTTGAAGTATAAAAGATAAAATGACTAATTATATGCTTTAAAATGTGTTAATCTTAACAAAAATATAACTAAATGGATTGGGTCAAGGCACATGGGTATTCTATGTGAATGTGTTTGGGTGTAAAAATTGGAGTGGACCGAGCTATTCAAGAATTCATGGCCCAAGGTTAACCATGCCCAAATCTGGGGTATAATCGCATATGATTCCACTTAAGGAATATATATATATATTAGCTTTGGTTGACAATTAGCGAATAGTTTATAACTGATTTAACTAGCGGATTGTACTAGTTGATTGTATAAAAGTATTTGGTAAAATTAATTGATAGCTGATAGTTGCTCGATTATTTAAACAAGCAAAATGACATATAAAGACATGTTTATATCCGATACTTGTTTGAATAGTTGATTAGTTATTAATATTTTGTATCTATTTATTAGATTATTAAATATAATTTTTAATATAACATTACTAAGCATATTTGAAGTATATTTATATATTAATTTATTATTTATATAATTATTTTTAATATAATATAATTAATTATTAAATTTAGGGTAAACTATACAAATGGCCACTTAATTATAGGGTTGATATCAATTTGGCCATTATACTTTCAATTTTGACAAATATACCACTTAACTATTTAAGTGGTTATAATGTTGCCACCAACCGTTAAAATATAACGAAGAAGCCGACTGAATGTTAAACAAAAATGGTATAATTACACATTGATCCTTGTTATTTATATATTTTATTAATTTGGTCCTAAATCAAATTTAAGTAACAAATTTATTCTATAGTCAGATAGCGACACGTGTCATCACCGTGAATTATTTTTTTATTTAATTTTATCTAACTAATATTTTCTTATCCAATCAAATGGTGACACATGTCACAATCAAGACACTATACCAAACAAAAATGACAGTGTCTTATTTATAATAAAATTTTAATTTAATGACTATTTATTGTTTTTTTTAAAACTAATATATTTATTATCAAATTTATAATTAAATCATTATACATTGTATATTATTTTTTTGTGGTATTATGGAGTATTGCACAAATATATATATAGAAAAACTAAATGAATAAATAAAAATTATTTTTTATCCAAACCTAACTGACTTGAAGGCCAATTGCCAAATTTTCTCTTTTATTTTTCCGATTTGAAGGCTCAGATCGAATCTCGAGAACTACAATATCTGCTCCTCTTCAGGTAAGTCATCAATCTCTCCTTACCTTTTTTTCTTATCTTTTTCACGGCTGTTCCGCCGTAGTTGATCTGTCGCCGCCGGTATTATCCCCTCTCCTTTACCTTTTCCTGTTTTTAAGTTTCTGTTATTCCGAATCCGGCAGCTGTCCAGTTTGCGTTTCGATCGGATCCGACGCTTACTGTTCTTCATAGATCTGAATATATTGTGTTGTTATTTGTTATCTTAATTAGGTTGATTTTATCAATTTAGGGTTACGTTTTATATTTTTTAAGGGGGAAAAAACTAAATTAAGTGTTAGGAGAATCCGATTGATATGCTGATTGCTGTTATCAGTCTTATTTTGCTTTCGTATTTATTTTGTTTGGGTTATGCGAATTTTATTATCGTTTTCTTTCATGTTTAACTGCTGAGCTTATTTTGATGTTCTTTTTTCTTGTGTGTGATATAGTAATACTATGTGTCGTTATAATGGTCATACCTTAAGACCCACTGCAAAATCTAAATATCTTGGAAGCTTTACTTGTCCAGCAGTGACTTCTGCCTGTCAATAGCGTTTTAAGTGTTGTTTGGCTTCTCTTTGCCAATGGAGAAAGGAGTGCCATCTAGCCTTTTTGTTAATGATGGTTCCTTCATGGAGAGGTTTAAACAGCTTCAACAACAGAAGGATGACAAAGACAAGGCTGCAACTTTAGAGGAGTCTAAACCACCCATAGTTGTAAAAGGGTCTTCTGCAATTAAGCCTTCTATTTCCTTTAATAAAGTATCCATGGAACGCAAGACCGCCCGAACTCCTTCAGGAGGCAAACTTGCCTTCAGCTTGAAACAGAAATCAAAGCTTGTGGCACCTCCTGTTAAGTTGGATGCAGATGAGGATGAAGAGGACCAGGATGCGGGAAAGCTGGTAGATGAAAAACCAATTAAAAAGCAAAAACTGGGTCAATCAGATGCCTCTGAACACGCTTCAAAACAAGTGGATGTTGGTAATTACTGCTTTTTTTATATTGTTGTGTTGCTGCTGGTGGGTGACGGATGGTACTCAAGGATTTTACTTGTTTAGGTTGCATGTCAGATACTTTCCCAACTAGAGTACTAGTTTATTTTGCTTTTGTTTATGTTCTCACCGACTTAGATAAAAATTCTTCTTTTTCTCTTCTCGTAAAGGAACAATTAATGGGTGTCTAGGTTAAATAGTCCACTTCATAAACTGCTGTGATTTATGAAGTCATCTGTCCAGCTTCTCTGATCTTAAAGTGGTAGATGAAGAGGGCAAAACATTCTTGAATTTCTCTTGTCTCGTGAATGCAGCGTATATCTTAATTACCAATCAACAATTGTGGAAAGAGATGTTCAATGAAAGATTTGGAATATGTGGCACGCCTGCTACAAGAGTAATTTGCATTCTCTTCTTCATGCTCTTGGTATTAATCAGTTTTATAAGTGATGTGCAGCACCACCTTTCCCCGGCGATCTTACTGTGAAGAAAGTTGCCGACAAACTAGCTAGTTTTGTTGCCAAAAATGGAAGGCAGTTTGAACATATTACTCGTCAAAAAAACCCTGGAGACACACCTTTCAAGTATGTTCATTTCACATCAATATTTTCTGTTCAATTTGCTCTGTGTCCATGAGACCGTTCATTTTCCTTTGGGTTTCCATGTTTTGTGTATTTGATATTTTAATGTGTTCAGATTCCTTTTTGACGAGAGTTGTTCTGATTACAAATACTACGTGTATCGACTTGCTGAAGAGGAAAAAGCTCTTTCAGAGAACAAGGAACAACAAACTCCTCAAAGTGGTTCGCAACTTCCCCCCTTTACCATTGTGTTAGATAAGAACTCCTTGGATCAGCATGCTCTAAACAGCAATTTTTTTGGGCAGTTTTATCTGATTTTAGAAGTTCCTTTTGCTATTATTTCTTTCTTGCTACTTAAATTTTCTGTTCTGCACCGGATAGTAAATATTGAAGTTACCAGTCATGCACAGTCAGGCTTAGATAGGGCTTCACAAATCTCAATATATTTAAGATTGTTGAATATTTGAAGGTGATAAGCCTTGCCCTTCTGTAATGACATGATAAATGCTTTATCTTTGCTGTACAGGTATTTCAGCTCCGAAGTCCACAAGCAGCTCTATCAGGGCAGTTACACAGCAATCCAGTTATCAAACACCCGCCTCTGCTTTGTATGACAACGAGGAGCCTAGATCTTCAGTGGGAAGAGCAGGTGATGATTTGTGAGATATTTGTTGTTAGTTTTTTTATTGGATGAATATGAGTCCGGCTTTCCCTGGCTTGCTATGACTAGGGTTATCAAGTTCTTTGAATAAAAAATTGTTAATTCTTTCATTTCCCTAGCAAATTCTTCAAATGTCTACTCTATGTCCATCTCTCTGTTTAAAGGTTGATTATTTTAAAAATAATAATCTGAAAGTGTTATTGTCCCGCTATTGAATTTTAATATTTTAACTGTTCTTTTACTTTTTTGGCCAATATGCACCTACGATGGATATTAACAACCATAGTTATTATCAACTTGCAATTGCACATTGATATCAATGGACAGTTTTGTTTGCCTGATGTTATATACATGCTTTTCTATGGTGCAGGCTCATCGAGTGCACCACCAGGTTCTGATCCTATTGCAATGATGGAGTTTTACATGAAGAAAGCTGCTCGGGAAGAGAAGATGAGAATGCCTAAGCAGTCCAAAGATGAGATGCCACCACCTCCTTCCCTTCAAGGTGAATCTTTGTCCCGAGTTCCGACTGAAATGTGTGATTGTGTGTTCACATGGACACACTGTTTTCTTTCCTTTCTAAAACAAACTTCCCTATTTCTGCTTGCTTAGCTACTCCCGCGAAGAAAGGTCATCACATGGGCGATTATATCCCACAGGAAGAGCTTGAAAAGTTCATGGTTGCCTGCAATGACGCTGCTGCACAAAAATCTGCAAAGGAGACTGCACAGAAAGCAAAGATCCAATCTGATAATGTTGGGCATAAACTCTTGTCGAAAATGGGTTGGAAAGAAGGTGTTTTATCTTCTCTTAATTTTGTATGCCTGGATGTCTTTGGCCTGACGTGTTGACTACCTGTCGAAATGAATCAGAAGTTCGGGGTCTAAATGCTTGCTGCAATATTCTTTTACAGGTGATGGTTTGGGGAGTTCCAGGAAAGGTATTGCAGATCCAATCATGGCCGGTGATGTAAAGATGAACAATTTGGGGGTCGGCGCTCATAATCCTGGAGAAGTGACCCCAGAGGATGATATATACGAACAATACAAGAAGCGAATGATGCTTGGCTACCGATACAGACCAAATCCCCTGGTATGACACTGAACACAATGGTGCAATTCTTAGGTAGATAATATGTGGCCTTGAATCGATCTATAACGCGGGGGTGTGTTTTCGTGCAGAACAATCCTCGGAAAGCATACTATTGAGAACACAGTTGTGGAAAAGACACCAACTTGTGTAGACTGGTTGGGTTGGAGGAATAACCAAGAAAAGTTAATCGTGGTCATTGCATTATCACATGTATAACATATATGCATGTATGTATATGTAGATATTTGTTTCTTATGACCGAGGTTTCTTTTCTATGGGAGATTAGATCAACTTTGTTTCGTTTATTCAGTGTTTAATGACAAGTTTTTGTTTCCGTTGTTTTTGGGGGAAAAAACCCCGAAGCCAAGACTATTAACTGGCTATTTGATACTAATTTTTTCATATGAAATTGTTTATTATCAAGAATATTTACAGTGTATAATGAATTCTGGTGTTTATATGAATAGTGAAAATTGACCGGGGCATAATTAGACCATTTTCTTGCTCTTTCTATTTTTTAATGGTCTAAAGATAATTATAAGGTAGTATCTGTTTATATATTTTTTTAATTTTTTAACAATAGATATATATTTTGTAAATAAAGCGGTTTGAACTCGATTCTTTTAAGATAAATATTATCCTTTTTTACTGGGACACTCGTTAGATTTTTTCTCTTTCTACTTTTAGTTTTGAAGATTGATGCTGAGAAAAGAATCTCATTCATTCATCTCCATCCATGCACCCAACACTCACCTATGGTGGGGTGGCTTTGGCTTCTTGAATTTCCATAATCCTACCTTGTTGGGGGACCACCCATTAGATTAATTGACATTTCACACTATGTTTAGTTTAATTTTAAATTAGAGTATTCAAGTCTGAACATAGAGCTGGTTTAATATAGTTCCTTTTTGCGTACGGAGATTATTTGGTATTCGGTAGTCATAAAAATTTTGATTAAGTTTAAAGTTAAATTGATTTAAATCTTGTTTTGGGAGACAAACTCTCCCGACATTGTTTTTCCCTCTACCAAACTCAAGTTCGAACTCAAAATTTTACTTAAAAGACATCAAACTTTATGTCACTCGACTCAAATATGCATGGGTTAGTTTAATTTAAATTGGTTGTCAAAGTTTTGGGCTTTGAAGATGTTTCAAAAGTCAATTGAGTCTCCAAAGTGGCTTCAACACATCGTGCTTTGGGTTCATATTGAAGGGTAAAACCTTAATTAATTTATATTAACCATAAACAAAGCTTAAATTGACCATTTATTTGTTAATTATAATCAAACTTTGGAATATGGGGTTTCATTATGCTTATTTTATTACCAAAGCCATGATTTTGGATAGTCATGCCATGAAATACCGACACAGATATCATAATATATATCTTAGAATATAAAACTTTATTTATGTGTAAAATGTTCTTTGCTTGCATCAAAAAGGCAAATTCGGATTAGAATATATATATATATATATATATATATATAATTGGGTTAAAAGAATCATTATTTATAATAAAATTTTGTAATTTTCAATTTGAGTTAGTCGATCAATAGGTCACGTTAAGAGAAATGTGGATAGGCATTGAATATCAAACCAACACAACACAACAAAACAGATACCCGATCCAAAATAAGTAGGGGCATATGTTTTAATTTTGGAAGTTGGGTTTAGTCCCTTGTCTCTGTGCCGTTTGAATTAAGACTGGAATTAAAAAAACGAAACAACAAAAACTAAAATTGATCAAAGTAAAGTATAATATATGCACTAAATTTACAATTCACATATACTACATGGATCAATAACAAGATTTGACCAGTATATATATATATATATATACCACTTGATGAGAAAACAAAGGAAACTCTGGTGGTTTTGATGTTTCCTAAATAAATATAGTATTTTTCTTAGACTAAATTCTATGTTTAGATGAATGGGTAACATAAGGTTGACTTTTTAAATAATTAAAGAGTTTAAAGATGGGTTGACATTTGCAGTAAAGTCAACTAATTACTTGGTGTAGAAGGCCTGAAACAAAAGTCATAATAGTTGAATTTAGCTAAAACTAAGTAATTAACAGTGTTATCGATTAGACTTTTAATTGTTAAAACAGATAAGTAAAAGGGTTCAATTCCTATAACTAAAAATAAAGGCCTTTTTAAGAGTTTGAATCAAATGGTATGTAGTTTTAGTTTAATTAAGGTCTCGAATTCGAAACCTTGGAAATATAGCAGCGCTAAATATTTGATGGGAGAGCTTTGTCTTCCTTTTGGTCCTACCTGGCCTAACAAGATTAGTCTCTGCTTAGACCGATAAACGGATAGGTGGGGACACTCGTGGTTGATGGAAAAAAGAGAGTAAAGGGACTAAGTTCTAAATTCTTAAAGATACAAGGAGTGAGGACATGGTTAAACCCTCATAAAACTCAACTCTTATCCCCATGTCTTCATTAAATGATTCAGCGCTTCACACGCTTGAGCTTTGGCTTCACCCATAAGCAAATCCAAAAAGCAAAATGTATAATAGCAAAAGAAGTCCTTAATATTTGACGAAAAATTGATATCGTCCAAAAATAACTTTGAAGGCTCGAAAAAAAGTCAAACATTGAGGACTTATTTTATCATTATCCCAAAGCAAAAGGCATCGTATGCGTTTCATGTCTGGATAAGGTTGTTTTCATATATATATTTTTCTCAATTAATAAAATAAAATTAAAAATATCAAATATCTAATATATCAATCTATATGTCTGACATCACAAAACAGTGTTGTCACAGTCACGTGAGATTCCAACTGTAAAATTCAGGGTTAGTTTAGTCAAACCCCTTATTATTACATCATCGTTGCCAATGCCATTGTCTGATTCTATAAAATCTCCACATCTTCTCATTGGTGTTTGCCCCAACAAACAGTTCTCTTTCAACTTCATTAATGAACCTCAAAGGGAGACAACAAAGCTTCCCCTCTCCCTCAAACCTCTTACTTTTCCTTTTATTTCGAATTCAAATATGAATCTGAGTATGTATCTAACACGATTATTATTAATTTTTCTTAGCTTTTATCATGTGTGAAGGATTTTTCGGAGGTTGTATGCTTCTTTTCATGTGTCTTGGACATTACGAATGTTCGGATACGAGTATTTCAAGAAAAATGAATGGACTTTGTCGAAGATAATATTTTTTAGTTTGATTTGGTTAGGTGTCAAATACGATCATAGATCGTATTGACATGATTATGTGTGTATGTATGTGCCAAAGAAAAAATGGGGTTGTAATTGAATTGTGATTGATGTATGGTTTCAGGTGTAATTTCAAGTTTCCAGAATAACTTTAGAAAGAAGCTAATGGAGACGGCTGATAGTTACTATCTTCAACAAAACCAGCAGCAGCTGCAGCTGGGTTGCGGTCCGATGCGGCACCTGTCGGCGCCGACCTCGTTGCTCCAGAACCGTGTTAATGGTACCACTGGTGTTATCAGAAGCGGTACTGGATTCGATGAATACGGGATGTTTCGATCATCTTCGAGCCGTGAAATGGAAACATTGTTCATGTTGTCGGGTAATGGTTCATCTGATATGCAAGAATATGAAGAGAAGTATGTGAAGAAAGAATATCAGATTCAAAGGCTACCAATGCAGGTTGTTGCCAATGTTAGTGTTGGTAGCGATGTGGGATTGGAGAATTCATTGGAAGCAACCAAAATTGCCAATGGTACGTTCCCCTTTCTAAGATCATTTGTTTATTTTTGACAAAGTTCCCGATCGGTAAATCGAATAGTCTTTCGAGCATAAGTCAATATTGTCTTCTTTGAATGTCCGCCAATTTTACGAGGACTTTGTCACCCTGAAGATACACCTCCCAAGTTCGAACTCAGGACCTCCTCACATAGGAGCTCTTTTTGCAACATGGGTTCGAGCATGGAAAGGATTGAGTGACCTGTGGGTGTTCAAAGAGGACCCTATCAACTTATGAGTACAACACTAATACAACGTGACCAGGAACGAAATTAAGATTGAACTATGACGGGGAAATTGATTACTTTTAAAATAAACAAGGTTCTAAAAAGTATTAAGTCATAAAATTTAAGGAAATTAAGGTTTAATTTTATTAATTTTAAAATAGAAGGGTTTTAAAAAGTGATTAAACCAGAAAAAAAATAAGGGATTGAGTTTAATTTTAACTTAAAGGGTCTTAAAAAATATAAACAAAAAAATTTTGTGAGGGGCAAAGACTAACTTTCAATAGTTTTAAAATTATCAAGGACATAAAAACAATTAAATCATTCAAAGTTGGAGAGGAATTGTCCTTTCTACCCTCTATGTGGCTTTCTCTTTGAACGTGACCCAAGGAAACAAGAATACTTTAACGGTTGACGGGTCGAGACAAGTATAAAGTTAGGGACGAACCAACATAGTGAGTGCGAGTAGGGATGGACGTTTGATTGAATCGAGAAAGTTAAAAGATTTCGAGTTATTCAAGTTGACGCGTCATATTTTACAACTCAAATTTTATTTAAAATTTTTTTGATCGAGTCGAGTTTTCGAGTTCCTATACAAATTTAAATGTAATTGTTTATCATGTTATACTACAATTTGATTCTAATTTAAAGGAGTTTTCTAATTATATAAGGTATGCATATATATATATATATATATATATATATATTTCTTCATATTTTTTCATATGTGGCATATATTTCTTCATATTTTATATATCGGTATATATATATCAGGAAAAATTGAGGGACTTAACTCAAACTTAAAAATTAATCCCCTAATTACTAAAAATTTTGAGTTATTGGAATTTCCATTTTACAACTCAAACTTTATTTTAAATTTTTTCGAGTCAAGTCAAGTTTATGAAATTTCGAGTTGAGTCAAGACGAGTCGAGTTTTTTAGCCTCAAGTCGAGTCGAAAATTTTGTTTTTTTCGAGTCGAGTTTTGCTCACGGTAGAGGCAATTGTCCCCCAAATTTGATGATTTAATTGTGCTTTAGATCACTGATAGTTTTGAAACTATTACAATTAAGTCCTGACCCATCCCAAAATTATCTATTTTATTATGTTTTAGGACCCCTTCAATTGAAATTAAGCATTGACTCCTCATTTTTCTGGTTTAATTACTTTTTAATACCATGCTCGTTTCAAACTTAATCAACTTGTCCCCTTATAGTTTGATCTCGGCTACGTCTCTCTACAAATTCCAAGGATCATAATTACTTAAAAATAATCCATGCACATCTTAATGCTGACAGGGTTTAATGGAACCAAGGGTACTATGAGGGCCTGCAATGGTGAACCTACATCTACTAGTGGGCTATACAACAATCATATAAGCTTCTCCTCTATGCCATCTTCATACTCAAAGCCAATGCCTCAAATGGCACAAGTTGAGAACCAAAGCTTGGGCAACTGCAATGGTGACTTGTTCTGTGGTCTAAGCAAATTACAAACTCAGGTACATAGCTAAAACCAGCAGTTTTAGATTCGTCGTTCGATTTCTCTTCGTTTCGGTTAATGAATGTACTAATGTGTGGATTTAAATTCATAATGGGTATTGCAGAGACTACTCTAATGGCTTGACACACCATTTGAGTTTGCCTAAGACGTACAAAGAGATGGATGTTGTAGAGAAGTTCTGGCAGTTTCTAGGACCGGTCCCTTGTAAGATTCGAGCTAAAAGAGGCTGCGCTACTCACCCGCGCAGCATTGCTGAGAGGGTATATATATGTACATTGATATCACTGTTTTATTTATCTTCGTTCATGTTCCGAATTCGGTCTTTGATTCTGTTTATGATTTCAAATCTTTAGGTGAGAAGGACGCGGATCAGCGAACGTATGAGGAGACTTCAAGGCCTGCTCCCGAACATCGACAAGGTAGTTTATCAAACTCTATATCACTCGCTCTTTCACTAATTAATGGATGTTTCTTGCTTTCGTGTTTCGTGTTCGGGGTTCGGCAGCAAACAAATACGGCAGATATGTTGGATATGGCAGTGGAGTACATTAAAGATCTTCAGAGGCAGGTCAAGGTATGTACCATGTTGTAATGAAAGATAAAAGATGAATGTTGGCTCATAGACAAGAAGAAAAACAGGGTTAAAGACAAGGACGCCATTGGAAATTATTGATTATCTAACTTCACATTCCTTAAAATTTTTAAATTCCCCTATAGTTTGACTAAGTATAAAAATTCGCACTCCTAACATAAAATTCTGCGTCCGTCCCTAATTAAAGACGAGGGACAATTCTCGCCATGGAAATGATGTTATGTGTTTTGTTATTGCAGACATTGAGGGATACCAAAGCAAAGTGCAGCTGTTGAATACAGAGGAAGTAACAAATATGGTGGAAAGTGAAGATTATGTTATGTTAGTTAATTTGTAAATTGTAATTGAAATGCAATGAAGGAATAATAGATTTTCAGATTGGAATAGAATAGAGTAAGAATAGGAATGTTAAATAGAGTTGAAATTTGTGGTTGTGAAAGTAAGAGATTTGATGCTGCTAAAGCCGTTTGTGTATATTCGGAACAAAAATCCTCTTCCCTTAACTATGTTTCTTTCTATGCCCCACACAAAAAAAACTAAAAATTTAAAGTCTAACCTGCTTCCCAGTTTGATGACCAACTATAGTACACGAACAATACCATCATCATCATTAAGCAACTATAGTACACGAACAATACCATCATCATCATTAAGCAATACAAATTAGTATTCATGTTCTAACCTGCTTCCCAGTTTGAATCAGAAGACATCCTACCGGAACCTTCACCTCAATCTTTTTCCCATTCCTTAACCAGATATTTAAACCGGGGAATCTGCTTCTGCCATGAATAGTTAGAAAGTTAAGGTCATAGTGGTAGCCTGCGAAAACAGTGCCCTCCTGCCCATAACGTCTGAGGTCACTCCCTGTTGGAGCTAGAAGATGTGGCCCCTGAATTTGGAAGGATAAAGGATTTCTTGTCACGTGCAAGGATAGATAAATGATAAGCTTCATAATGGAAAATGAAAAACAATACGAACTGTACCATGACTCTGTTGCGAACAAAGAATATAAAGCATGGCATGCCATGATTCAGCAACAAGGATAACAAAGCGCTGAGAGGTAAAGATCTTAATCCAGGTGGACCCAATATACTTATCTCACCATTAAAAAGTAGGGGTATACAAGTCTTACTAGAAAATGCAAAAAAAAAAAAAAAACAGAAATACGGGCAAGCCTGCTAACAAATATTTAAATAGACCATTCGCAATATTCAGTTTTCCATATTATTCCACAATCCCTATATTGCAAGAATGAACTGCAGTAAGTTGGAGGCAAACATCAATGTAGTAGCAATAAAGATTGAATATGAAACTGGTTAAAATTACAAACCTGCTTCATAAGGGAAGTAAATGCATCTTTTGGCAACCCAAATCCAATAGCTGCCATTTCAGTAACAGCCTAAGCAAGAATGGAGACATCACATACTAACTTTAGTCTTTAGATAGATGGATCATAGAAAGGCAAGCAAAATCAAATAATCAACTCGCCTCTATTGCCGATATCATTTTGTAACCCCATGAGTCCATGGTCTCTTTCCATTCAGGGAAACCTTCAGGTATAACGGGTTCTGAATTAAGTTCCTGGAAGGGAAGAACGAAGAAGATAATGAAAATAGAGTTAATATTTATATTTGAACATTTTTGTGGGAGAAGAGCAGAGAAGGGAAATAAAAGACCTGAAAGCGGGTCTTCAAAGGGCGAGGGCCCACTCTCCACATGTATCGCCATTTGGGATCAGGGCCCTTGGGAGTTAATGGTTGGTATTCTTTCGGCATTGCCTTCAGCTTCTCTTGCATTTCTTCATCAACCGAGCTTCTTGGCACTTCCACTTCCTCTGGTGTTACTCCTCCCTGTTATCGCCATTTGCATAAAAAAATTAAACAAGTTGTTTTAACTCCAAGATAAACAAACACTCAGGTAGAAACTAAGAATAATTCACTTTGATTGAACCCTTATAGTTATGTCATATGAGTTATGACAGCACCCAGTAAGGCATGAAGATAGAAGTTCTAAAATTTATAAATTGCTCGATGCTAATGCTTGCAACTTGAATCCGAAAATTTGGAGATTCGTATTTCAATTGTTATATAAACTGTGAGAATGAAATGAATAAATTAGTTTAAGATTCAATGATTATATGAATTTCAAATTCACAACTACTTATAGCTACTTCAAGTTATTCAAAATATATAGGCATCCAACAAAATTCAATTTGTTAAAGCTAAATTTACATGTGTTTTATCACACATTTGTACTATTTTTAAAATCCAAGTTCCTAAGCATAACCTGGATGTTCTGCTCGAACTTTAGCTGGGCAATGCGATAAAAATTTGGTACTTTTTCAAAAATTTCCTCTGTTTCACTCACAAATCAATCGAATTTGTTTTGCTTTCCTATCATATACATATATGAAATCAAAAGCACAACACGCAATCATTTCTATGCAAAAATCTAAGCGGCTAATCGAATTCTAGCAAGCATCCAAATCGCAGTTCTTCGGAGGCCAACTAGAATACACTCAAAACTCTAACACGAAGCATACAAAAAAAGTTAATTCGTGGCAAAAAGAAGGAAAAAGCGGACCTGATAATGTAAAAAGGGGCGCTCCTGCAAGCGCTTGAACTCAGCCGGCTTCTCGAAGTACTTCTCCATCATATCAATGAACCGATCATTATCTTCCGCCGTACACAGCGGATCTTTAACGAGTAGAGCCCCGGATTCCTTAAGGATCCGACTCACCTCGCGGCACAAGTCGGTGAGTCCACTCGTTGGCTTTGGCGACTCGCCTTCGGCAGCGATCTTCAAATACGGCGCTAGATCCATCACCGGCAACTCCATATCTCAAAATTTGTTTTTCCCTTCTGAAAATGTTATTTGTGATTTTGAAATCCGGATTCCAGATTTTGTATTCTCTTTTCCTTTTAAAGAGAGAGTACAAAGTTTTATAATGGAGTGGGAGTGGGAGAGGAAGGAAAGTATTATTGTGGGCTGTTTTCTTAGATGGCGGGAGAGGGTTTTATTCGGTGCGACGGGGCGTAGGAGAGCAACCTACGCTTCTCCAATGAAATGTACGAGCGTGGCTTAATGAAATTCTTGTTTTGTTTTTTTTTTTTTGCCAAGTAATGAAATTCTTGTATAATTGACTAGAAGCCTAGAACTTGAAGTAAACGTTTGCTTGTATAAATCAAACGTTTGCATGTAGAAATCAAGAGGAGAGGTCACAAAACCTAAACCAGAGGAATAATAAGAACCAGATAGGCTCTCCCCCCAAAAATCCTCCTTTTGTTTTCTCGTTTTCCAGTAACGTTGGGTGGCACCGCTGGTGAGTTTTAAAGTAGCCGTCATCCTTCATCTCCATTTTTTCAGCTGTTCTCTTGTGCAGTCTTTTTTGTCTTTTTTCCTTTGGTCCCTATTTTATTTTTTCTTTTTTTGTTCCTTTCGGTTCTCTTTTTTTGTTCTATTATTTTTGCGTTTTATTTCGGTGGTTTAGCGTTGTCGATTTGTTGGTTTTCGGTAGCTTCGACGATTTTGTCCTGAACTAGGACACGCGGGTGTGACGAGAAAGACGACCTCGCCTAGGTGATTTGGGTTGAGAGGGTTGGGGTGGTGGGCCGCCGTTGTCTCCCGTTTTCCCTCTCCTATTTTCCTTAGTTTTATTTCTATGGTTGCAGTGATTTTTTACAAGTGATGACCTTTTGCTCATACGGTTATCCGCCGATTTTGTCGAACCCTCACTTTTCAGCGTTCTTTTCGAAGGTATTTAAGAGCTTTTCTGACCGGTGTTGTGCCAAAATTTGTGTCTTGATAAAATTACTGTTTTTACGGCGGTAGTGCCGTCGACTCGACCTCTTCAAAGGAATCATAACTTTCTACGCTTTTTTCTCTGCCATTATTTTGTTCCAGCCCTTAAATTTCACGGTAAAATTATTCGACCGTTAAATTTTTTCGATTAGACCCGTCGTTGGTCTACAAAGTACGACTTATGTGCGTTTCTCCTCCTTTCGCCGTCGACATTCGTCTTTCTGGTGCTAAGGTTTTTTTGTAGGGTTTGATCTCCTGCCCTAGGTTGGGCCTGTAATGGTTTCTGTGTTTTGTATTTCTGCTTTTATATGAATGAATTTACTTTTCGATCAAAAAAACGTTTGCTTGTAGAAATTAAATACTGCCAAACTCACTAATCCTGAGTGGAAATTAATTCCTTGGATCTCGGTTTTTTTTATTCGAATCAGGGACGAAGTCAGAATCTAATGTCAGGAGGAGTTAAATTATTTAATTTTAAAAATATAAGAGTTTATTATGCATTTAAACTCAAATTTGAGGGACAATGATTAATTTATCTAATATTTAAATTTATAATAATTTAAATTGTTATTATACCAAAAAATAAAGGGACCAATATAAAATTTTAGAGAATTTTAATTAACAATGTTAAAAAAACATTATTTTTAAAAGGACTAATTATAAAATTTTCAAATTCTTGGAGGGGTTAAGTCCCCGTGGGCCTAGGCTAAGTTCCGCCTTGATTCTAATAATTTAATAATATTAAATATTCAAATTCTGATATTATAAATAAAAAAAATTAAGTTAAAAAACCAAGTTCATAATATGTTTTTACAGTCGTTTGAATTAATCAATCAATTGATAGTTATATCAATATATACATATATATATATATAAACATAATATTAATATATAATTGTCTTTTACTAACAATCAATTTCTTTAAGCAAAGCTAGAGTTTGGATTCTGACATTATGAATAGAGAAAATTAAATTTAGATTATCGTCCCTATAATAGACCTTTGTAAAACTCAATCTTTAACCGACCAGTGCATAAAAAATCAATGGTTAAACCAAAAATATATAGAATTGTCTTTTTATACAATATGAGAGAGGACAATGTGTCGATTAATATATATATATATATATTTGTATTAATAATATTGTATTAAAAATAATTTATCTTATCTATTTATTTATGAGTAATTATTCTATACACTAAAAACTTTATTTACAAAAGCACATTAGTTTTAGGGGTTAAAATTTTTATTTAGGGTTTTAAGTTCAAGGGTTTAAATGGAGTAATTTTAAATTTAAAGGTTGTTGATAAAATTTTAAGTTTAGAGTTAAAATTTAGAGTTTATAAATTAAAACTTAAATCCCTACTCATATTATCCTAAAGTACAAACCCTAAATTCTAAAACCTTAAATTAAAATTCTAAACTCTAAAATTAAAACACTTATGCAATTTTGAGTAAAAAATGGAGGGAAGGCGAAATATCGTGCGCAAATAATTGCGTGCATTGACAAAAAAAGAGAAATGATCCAAAAGTCAAGTAAAGAGTAAGAAAGCAAACAATTTGATTAATTGGATTAATCTCCTAAAATCAAAATCAATTATCCCACTGTATCCATTATTTACGTGAAACATGTAATTTAATTAAAAAACTAGATTAGTTGGATCATTCCATAATAAGTCACTATAATACATAATTCGAATTAATAGAAACCAATAAATTAACACATGTGGTTATATACTTTAATTTAATACTAAAATTCCAACTTCGCCTTAGTTACATTGACGACTGCTTTGATAATAGTGAAGGAGTCAACTTAAGAGTGATATCACCATAAGCTTCTTTCTGTTGTACATCCACCATTCCATAACTCTTCAATTCCTGCATTTCACGTTACATAAGGTTATTATTTGATGCACCGAACTGATTGAAAAAACATAAGCTCCAAGTACTTACCAATGTCTCATAGAACATTCAAGTACATATTTTCCTTGTCTTTCCTTCTAGAATCTTGTTTAAACTAAGATCAAAGTGACCATCTTCTGAGATTGGGGTGATAGGGGAATGACTTCTCAAGGATGTAGCCGCTGCCCTGCAAACAATCATCGAAACACAGCCCGAGTTTTAGAAAAAAGAAAGTTCGAATCTTGTAAATGGTCAAGGAAGGTGAAGAAAAGCTACCTTGTTCTTGCAGATAAGGAACCCAACCCTTGGCTTGCTCCGGATTCTGCAGTAGATTGCAAGAAAAATCTGTAAAACTCGAACATCGTATCTTTATATGGCATATGCACATAGAAGCTAAGAGCATGCTCAGCTTACCTGTAGACGTATTACCATCTTCCAGAAAATACAGATCCTGCAATGAAAGTTCCTTGGTCAGATGCATGAGCATTGGAAGTAGATATAAGAGAAACATTTTACTATGCCTAACATACCGCTTCAGAAGTCCCAAATTCAGGAATGGTCGAAAATCCGGAGTTCCCTAGGCATGATTGCTCCTCCAAGAATGTCCTAGGTGTAGGAATCTCAGACGCACGAGTTCCAGTCGATGCAGGAATATTTGTTGTGCTAGCAGTTCTAGGTGCCAACTCTGGTTCTAAACTGTGAGCTGAGAAAGGGGAATCCCCCCTTAGAAATGGGGAAGGCATGGATTCAGCTGGAAAAGAACCAAATTCGGGAACAACATTGTTGGCAGCATTGGTTACATCGTGTCAAAGACATTCGGTTTCCATGTCAATTTCAGGTGCCGGAAAAGGAGAAAATCCAACTGTAGGATCTGGAGTAGATGCCCTGATAGCTTCAGTTGTTGGAGCAGTGGACTGAAGTTCTGTAGGTTCTACAACAACTTCCTCTGGTATCATCATTTGGGGATTTATACAGATACCATCATTTTTGAACATATTACATATATCTCCACTCAACCCTGCAGGTATACAAGTACCATTTTTATAAGAATCTATTTCTTGGTATTAGATTTAAAGCCAAGCAGCAAAATAAACAAGAAAAACATACCCGTTAATGAAGGCTCGTTAAACTTCTGTTCCGCTTTTCGAGTGTTATTCAACTTCCACACACCCAAAGCCGAGCAAGGAATTTTCCTTCTTTTCCTTACTAAATCACTACAATCTTCAAGCGCCCTCTTCATCAACCTTTGCAGACATTCATATGGATAATCAGTACAAACAACAACAATATAAAAACAGATTAAGACTACATCAATCCTACAGCTGGCTATACCTATTCGGTAACACCAATTTCTCATCAAAGAACTTCTGCCGCCGTCTCTGCTTTGGTTGCTGTGGCAGTGGAGACGGTGAAATTACAAGTTGAGGTGATGCATCCGCTGAAACAGAATAAAAAACTATTATCATCCACGTCCGTTTTACTTTAAAAAAATGATGTTAGCTTGACTTTTAGTATCAAACTTTTTACAATTTACGCTCCAAAAGCCTCTAGAGGGTCAATTGAAGCAGAAGCCGGTGGATTTGAGTGCTGCTGAAAAGGCATAGAGGGCTCTCCGGAAGCTAATAAGTTCATACAAGGAGTAGGGAATTCCTTCTCCCCCAGGACTTGCTTCAAAGAGCCTGCTACTTCAGCTGGACTGTTTGTGTCATCTGGACCTACCGAGGGGAGCTTTTGGGTGGAAAAGTTATGGGCAGCGTCACGCATCGTTTCCATTTCAGGTTCATTGCTAACAGAATCAAGTACTTGTGTCTCATCACTTGGATCTTGTCTTTCAATGTCGTCTGCTTCAGCTTGTACTCCCATCTGATTACTAGGACCTGGATCCTGAACACTAGGCCTTTGTATCTGATTGTCTGGAGCAGGATCATTCAAACCAACTGAGCCACTCTGAGGTGGTTCATGAAGGATGCTACAATTGTAACAGACAAAAAGGGGGACAAAATCATAAACGAGAACCGAGCATTGGTCTTCTGAAGATTGAAAAATGTAAATTTAAAGATGAAACTAGGGGATTACTCAATCAACTCTATGGACCCAGATTTGTGAAATGCTTCCTGAGGTGATGTATCATCCATCATGATATCCTGCACAATATGTGTTTCCGATTGTTAAAATGTATTTCCAGTACCTCGAAACAAAATGATAGATCAATGCTAAGCTTCAATTCACTAAAGGAAAAAATGACTTACATCATCAAAAGTTACAGCAACATAGGGATCGCTTGCAACAGGAATTTGATCTGTGGAAAAAGTATAAATGATGGCGAACAATCAGCAGGAAACATAAGACATTATATCATGCAAAACTTTCTTCGAGTATTTACGAAGAATCAGCAATTGAAATTCTATATAGTTGGTACCTATGCCTTCAAGGTTCCTTAGATGATTATCTGCAGCTCTGGAAATGAAAAAGTTTCATATGTCATCATGTTAACTAATATCCAAAGACACACAAAAACATTTTTAAAAAAGGATTCAATCCAAAATGTCTTACTCTTCGTCATACGCGTCAACATCCAATTCCATGGCATCCAAGTT
Organism: Hibiscus mutabilis; assembly: GCA_019671005.1. NCBI lineage: Eukaryota > Viridiplantae > Streptophyta > Magnoliopsida > Malvales > Malvaceae > Hibiscus > Hibiscus mutabilis. The sequence continues at coordinate 52,306 of JAGYYJ010001264.1, read as the reverse complement.
CAGTGTCTGCGGCAAAGTGATAGCCTGAACAGGTGCGTGCCTCACATCCTCGGGCAAATCCACTTGGGATGGAGCAAAAACCTTGCTTAACCCAACAAGGATAATATTGCAGTCATGGTAAAGATAATCAACTTTCTTCGAGTATATATGAACAATGCCTAAAAGAAGGTGGCCTGACATTCTTAATGCTATGGGAACTTCAAGGAACATAATGTGATCTGCATTCAGATGAAAACTCGGTTTAAGAAACAGCATTACAATATGCAGAATAACACACATAATGATCAAACAAAACAGATGCTAAAGCTTGCATTTTTTTCCAATTCAATTCCAAGCAAAGCTTATAACCTTTCATTAATGGCTGAACTAGTAGGGGAGCCAATTGGACAGTTATTGAACCAATGCTTCGAAATATCAATGACGGCGAACAATCAGCAAGAAACATAAGATCCTAAAAACACTTTCTTTCTCAATTCAATTCCAGGCAAAGCTTATAACGTTTTACCAATGGCTGAACCATTCAAAATTGCCAATAAAACCCTTTTAATCTTTTAAAACGTTAATCGGGAAAAAATTGGCAAAAACTCATTAGCAATAGCAAGCAGTATAAATTTTGAAGGGAAAAAAAACAAAATAACAAAAGATAAAGCAAATTTAGGGTTAAAAGAAAAAGGAGAGACGGACCGACAGTGGAAGGGATATCGGTGGCGGTGTAATGAGACTTCTTGAGGCGGTGCTGCAGATGAGCGGCGCACCATACGGTGCCCAGAGGGGCTTTACGAGACAATAACGTGTGCGAATAAAACATCTTTTGCTTCTGTTTTCTCCTTTGTTCTTAACGAATTTTATGCATTGGGGATTTAGGATTTGAAAAAGAAAGAGACTTTATTATGGCGGCTGATCTTATAAGGGTTTAAAACATAACAGAGTTTGAAGGCCGAGAAAGGGAGGGAAAGATATGGAGCGCGGGAATGGGAGAGGAGATTAAGCGCCAAATTTAATTATGGGAAAATCAAAGGATTTGTTTCGATTAAATTTTAAAAATAATGTAAATTCAATTATTAATAAAAATATTTTTTTATAATTAATTATAAATATTTTATAAAAATAAATATATTTATTTAATCATTATATTTATTTTATAAAAATATTTAATTACATTAACCAGTTCGCGTCCAAACTTATATAGTCTTAATAGAATTCTTAGTGCACATGTTAAATTAATCAATTTCAAGTAAAAGTACTTTTAAGTTTAAGATACACATTCATAATTTTAATTTTTCAAGAAAAACTATATTTTAAATATAAAAATAGATGAATAAATTTAATGTCTATCTAAAATAATCAATTACATTCATTAGGAACCAATTTTCTGTTTTCTATCCATCGTTGCCGTAAGTTTTTCTTATCATCTTTTTACTTAATCGATGATTGCAATTAGTCTTAGTACTAGTTATCGACTACCGGTATTTATTTTTTTTTATGTTTTATTTTTCAATTTTAATAAGAATTTCTGCTCGCGTGGCACGTATTTTCTCTGCCTTTGTGGCACGCTTTTTATTGATTTTTGTGATTCGTTTTATCTATCGTTTGGCACAATTTTAACATACTGTATCGGTCGTTTGGTGCTCGTATAGAGATCCTTACGGCGCTAGCTTTCTGATTTGATTTTGTTGGTGATCATAGAAAAGATTGATCCCCAGTCGTTTGATAGTTTGTTAGCCAATGTAATCGTAATTGTATAGCGGAGCAATCTACCTAATAGTTTGGTTCGCTCACCACTCATTTTGTGTCCCGTAAAACAGCTCGTTTGACTAGAGACAAGGAGATGCGTGAAAATTTATGGACTTTAATGGTGTGCTAATCTCCATTGAAGTCTTTGCTTTCTTTGCATCTTTGTATGAAAATTTTAGTAGATTAGTTCATTTTTTTTCTCTTTTTGATGCATTGTATTTGTAATATATTTCATGGTTATTAATAAATTGATAAAAAATTAATCAATTACATTAATCACATGTCTTTACAAGTGTCTATATTTGTTTCCAAATTATTTTTATTTTTATTTCGCGTTATTTATTGTTGCTTGTTTTGAATATTGGAATATAACTTTGCTTTTTCATTGTGCTTCTTTCGTGTTATTTATTGTGCTTTGTTTTGGTTTTAAACCCTTTGAATTTGAAGCTTATTAGGTGAAATTGTTTTTTTAGGTTTCATAGGTCTCGAGTTTAGTCTAGACAATATTGGATTGGGATGGCCGGACATCTATCCCGTAGGATGGGTATTTTATCCGACTCGGTCGACTTCCAACCCGACCGGTCCGATCATGTCAAATTTTAATAATAAAAAAATTGGATTCGAGTCGGGTCGGGCTTTTATTAATGGTTAGGTTGGATAGATTTCGGGTTTAGAGTGGAAATTATCCGACCCTAAAATAATTTTTTGTTTCCTATACATCGGGTCGGGCCGGGGTCAGGATTAAAATGTTTATTTTCGGGTCAGATTTTTAAAGAATACATTCGGGTCAGGTCAAGTTCGAGCTTAATATATTTACTTTTAGGTTGATTTTAGATGGACTAAAAACCCGACTCGACCTATGTCCATCCCTACTATCCCGTTCGCCTGTTAGTATCCTCAAGTATGGATAATATAATCGTCAAAATTATTTGGATATTATATTGAGAAAAAATATTTGTTGATTAGGGGTGTGTAAAATATTATTTCGTGAACAATGGAGGATGTATGCTACAATAACCAAGGGAAGAAGGGACAAATTTAGTAGATTTTTTTTAATTAAAATGAAAGTAATTGGGAGTTTCTCTCTATATGTCTATGCATATGAGGTAGAACAATTTCCCCCTAAACTGGTCACTTCTTCTGGACAGTACAACAACTTTTCATGATTACTGTACAATCATCCATACTTAATGAAATAATTTCCCACTCACCCCAGATGAGTCATTATTTTTTTCTACAACATTATCCCACGAAAATTGCTAGCCATTGTATAAAAATAATACCATTAAACCTTATTTGTCAAATCTTTGACTTGGAGATTATCATTTTGGCAACTTATAAGAAAAAACATATTATAGGTAATAGATTAATCAAATCAATATTTTAACTTCACATGTTTAGTAAAGAAATTAATAATTATTTAGTTTCTATAAAATACAATTACAAGTCTTGTTAAACTAAAGTACATAGATTAACTTTTGTAACTAAAAAGAAACATATAATTATGGTTTTAACCCTCTATTGATGAAACTTAGAATTTAACCATTTTATATTCAAATTAATAAAACTATTGGTTGCTCGAAAAAACTTGATGCACAGGCCGTGTATAAACTTTAGTGTAACATACGTCTTGTAGTTTTAGGGATTAGGATTTTAGTTTACGAGTTTAGATTGCAGGGTTTAGAATTTAGGGTTAGGATTACACATGCATGCATATCAAAATTTTACCCTTGGTTGCAACCATTATTCGATAATACAAAATTATTTTAAAAATATTGTCAAAGTGTTTGATTCAAATATAATTTTATTATTAGTTAAATATAATTGACTGAATTTTTATGTGATTTAATTGTACGATATAATAATAATAAACACAATTAATGTCAAAGCAATTATGATGTACTCCCAATTGGACCTATTAATAACATTATAAAAGGAAAGGGGTTCAATTATGCCAATTTAAAATGGAAAGGCTAAACCTCAAATTTACCTATAGAAGAGGGACTTAAATCACAATTACATCAAGAAGGGGACAAAAATGGAAAGTCACGTGGGTATCTTATTTACTTTCAATTCGAATTGAAAAAAATTAGGGCGCGTAAGGTAAGAAAGATGTCAAACACAAGCTCCAGTCCGACGACCGCAATTCGGGATCCAATCGGCGGCGCAAACGCGACAGCGGTGGCAACGGCAGCTGGAGGGGGAGGAGGAGTGACGATGAGTACGAGAGTGCCAAGCCTGCCTACGACAACAACGATTACAACTTCATATCACGACCAACAATGTCCACCGACAGCGGCGGTGATCTACCCAGTAGCCTCCTCCGGGAGAGGTTTCCTTCCAGCAAACCAACCTTGTCGCCCTATCCTTCCTTTTCATCCGCATGCTCATTCTCATCCGCTCGGCAACCCCAGGCCGCCCTCTCCTCCGCCACCGGTTTCCCATCCTCCGCCTAAGGGCCTCCCCCCTTCTCTACACCCCAAGGTTCTTTTTTTCTCTTCTTTTCTAAACGTCTATGATTCTCAAATTCGAATCCCCACTTGATGTGAAAGTCTTCAGATTCAACTCTTTATAAGTTCTAAGCTGAATTTGCAATATTGTTTTAGGTTGCTTCATCGCCATTTTCAGTTTCTGAAACTAAAGGATTTAAAGGTGTCAGGTAATATCTCTAGTCTTTAAGAAAATTTGCATATCCCGATTCAACATTGAATCCCCATTCTAACTTATATCCTCTGTTTTCCATAGAGAAAGAACCAAAGATGATTCTATTTTCACTGTTAGGGACCGAAAGGTAAACTATCTCAGCTCATTTATCCTGTGTGCTGGTTCAGTCACTGCAGTTTCATTTCAATATTTATCTATGTGTTGATTTGATTTTCTTGCAGGTCAGAATAACGGATGGGGCTTCCATTTATTCTCTCTGCCGTTCATGGTTGAGAAATGGGTTCCCGGACGAAACCCAGGTTTGTATTTCCTTTTTCTTTTCTGTGAATTCATTTAAAAATTTAGCAAGTTTTAGGCATTTAGTTGTGGTTTATTTATTGTATTTGCATTTTTGGTATTTGTGTAGTGGTGGTTTGAATTAGAAGGTATTGGAATTTGGAACAATTGAATTCTCATGTATCCAAACAAAGAAAATATGGTTCAATTGTATGCAAGATTTGTTTTATTTTCTATTTTTCCTTTCTTGTACCTGGTAGTGGGTTTCCTTGTCGGATTTAGGTTTGGTAAAGGAGACTAATGAATGACCTGGTTGCTTATTGGTTTCATTCCTTCTATTATGCATAGTAATTTTAGTTTTGTCCGCAGCTCCAATATGGAGATGTTTTCAAGTCTCTTCCGCAACCATTACCTATACCGGTCACTGAGGATTTACCGAAGGACACTGAAGACAGAGAAGAACAAGTAGAGGAGGATAAAAAGGAGGTTAGTTTCCTTTGTTGGTTTTCACTTTTATTATGTTTCTCAACTCTGATAATGATATTGTTAGCCATACTCACAAAGCAATAATTATTGCAAGTCATAAAATGATACGAGAAAGATTTGTGAAGTCGTGTGTGTGGCATGCATGGGTATAGCACAGACAGAAAGAGAGAGGGTCTGTGGTGTCTTGTGCAATGGTAACTAGTTTAGCAGTGTTGTCTTACAAATATAGAATGCGACATCAATTTAATAGCAGCTGCCTCCATACCAAAGTGCAAGTCATAAAATGATTGGGGAAAGATTTTCAAAGTTGTGCATGTCTGTGACAGAGAGAACCTAATAGTCTCTGGTGCGATGGTAACTAGTCTAAGAGCATTGAGCTGAAATGTATTTGAGAACAGTTGTCTTTATGCAGAACTGCTATATCTGTGTGATAACTCTATCCATGATCACGGTTAATATCCTAGATGTGAACCCTGACCCGTATAATAAAATAAATAAATCGAGAAGAGTATAAAGTTATCCAGCTTTTGGGGCCTGGTAAAATTTTCTTATATATGTGACAATCTTGTAAGGGTGTATGTGAATGTTCATTAGATTGAATCGATCTATCATGTTAACATCCCACCTTCATCCGTGTCTGGTTTTTCTTAAAATTGTCACACTGCCACTAGTACACGGTGCTTATGAAGTTCAGTGGCCTCCTTTTTCATTTTCTTATACCTCGTTTGATTTTATTTTTTTTCTTACATGAGACTGGGTTTTACATCTAAGATGTTTGATCCGTATTGTTTTCTTCTGATTTTAGTTTTAAAACCAGAATAAGCAATTTGATGTGTGTCTTTCCTTTCTTAGACTGAGTTGATCACTGTTTCCTGGTTTTAGGATGAGCAATCAGTTGAGAATTTGTCAACGCAAGATCTGTTGAAAAGGCATATCAATCGGGCTAAAAAGGTTAGATCGAGGTAAGTTTCTTTAATTCCTTGTTTGTGATTCGGTGCAATCATTCTCAAATTCCAAACAATGATCTGTAGTTTATTGTTCTGTCTTGTGATAGGTCTATAGAAGAGCATATGATTCATTCTTTTTACCATCATATCTTATCTTATAGCTCGTTTTATATCTGCGGGAAGTTACGAAAGCAGTGTGTGCTTGTATTTTGTGTAGATAGACCTTCCATCTTCTTTTTAAAATGTAACAAGTATGAAACAGGATGTCCGGACAATGCATATTTTTCCACTGTCGTTCAGTTTGTTTTTCATTCATCCTAAAAAACAATCTTTCGGGGGGGGGGGTTCTACATAGAATGCAGATCAACAATTGATGACTGCTGTTTCTGTCACAGGTTACGACAAGAACGATTAAAACGAATTGTGAGGTACAAAACGAGGCTTGCACTCCTGCTACCTCCCCTTGTAGAACAATTCCGAAGCGATGCTGCTGCGGCTGTAGGAAACTGATGCCGATGATTAGCACCGGAAGAACCCGGTGACGTATTGGGGCCTCCCAAATTCCTGACGTGACGAGTTTATTACATATAGCTGCTGTTTCATAATATATTCGGAAGTAACTACTAGAGTCTAGGTGATGGAGGCAGTGAAGCAAGTCTTATATTTAGTGATAATTCGTATGTAGAGCTTCGTATCCATTTATTTATGATGTAGAGGGAAAAGAAAGGGTTAACTGCATCAAACATCCTCAAATTGTCGTTTTATTTTAAATTGGTCTAAGAAACTTAAAAAAGCGTTATAGTTAAGTCCTCAAAATATAGTATCAGGTCTTTTTGTTAGGCCCTTTTGCATTGCTTAAAAAATAGTCTTTCTCAAAAAAGTGACTTTTTACCATAAACAATGCCAAAGTTATTGGAGTGAAAATGACTTAAAAAAGTGATTTTCCATTCAACCTCAAAAGTTAAAATTTTTAGCTTTTGGGTGAAAAATCACTTTCGAGTGTGAAACTAATTTTCTACCCTTAATTATTAGCACTAATATTAATAGTAGTATATTAAAATAATATTAAATATAGTTATTATTATATTAAATTAATATTTTAATATTATATACAATAATTATTAAATGTACTAATTATTAAAATAGTATTAAAATTTTAACATTTAAATTAATATTTAGTTATATTACAATAATATAGAAATATATAGTTTAGAGGCTAAATTTTTATATTTAATTCAAATATTTATATTAATTATTTAAAAATATTTAAAGTTTATATTTCATATATAAAAAATTACTGATGAATTATTATGGTTTATATTTTTATTATTTAGGTTTATTTATTTCATATATAAAACTGTTAATAAATTTTATGATAACGAATTTAAACATAATTTACGTTTATTTATTTTTACTTTACAATATCATGTTTAAAATGGACATTTTATCTTTTAAAAAGTACTTTTTGACAGCAATACTAAACATTAAAATCATACAACTAATTTTTTAAAATCACTTTCTGATAGTACTTTTAAAAGTATTTTTCAAAAGCAATGTCAAACAGGCTTTTAGTCTAGTCATTAGCTTGAATTTAAATCCAAAGTATATTTAAAATAATGTTCTTCTAGTGCATGGTGTCACGGGGCTAGGGCTCAACCCTAGTGGATCCATGCGGTCTTAGACGCCTTTGACGCTAATCGGTCGATTCTCACGCCTAAGTAAGCCTTCAACCAGCCTTGCGAGCACTCCTACTCGACAACGGGTCGGACAAGCCCTCCAGGCTTGACGGATGCGGAAGTGTTTTAAGCACTATGGTGGCTACTCTTGGCCACTCGAGAGGCAACTAGAACAAAGAACCAAGGACAATTGAAAGGGACAACAGAAAAGCTAAAGTAAATGCCTCAAAGCCTTGTTACTCTTCTCAAATGAGAGAATGAATGAAATAAGATGGATGATACAAATGAGAGTGAGAGGCTCTCTATTTATAGTTGAGCTCCCACTCAATCAATGGTCCGGATCGATTTACATAGATGGCCAGGATTAGCCCAAATCCTTACAATAATCTCTAATCTATGAAAGAATATCAAATCCTACCTAATTACATCAATTAGTAGGTTTCTTTCCTCAGATAGTTAATCACACCCGATAGGGAAAGATTCTTCATTTGACTTCTTGTCTCATGCCATTTCTGAAAAGCCAGTGTGATCGGGATATCTAGCATTCTTTAAGTGTTGGGCCAAGTCTGGTGGTCTTGGCAAGTCCGATGATCCGCTTTGAACCTCTTGGGCGGATCCTTGCGCAACTGTCTCAGACCAAAATGTTTGGGCCGTGACATTCTCCCCCACTGAACTTGGCGACGCCCTCGTCGCTGCACTAGAACGACCATGGGTAGGGCCTCATTGGATGCTGCTACCTGTTGCATCAACTTGGTGCGGTTCCCCATATGAATTGCTTGCCTCGACTCTTTTCACCATGGAATTCCTCTATCCTCTGCACCATTACTCACATCGTCTTGGTGGCTTCTCAACGTCTCGGCTTGCTCATGTCCCCCCATAAGGACTACTCGCTTTGACTCTTCCTGCCAAGTGATGTTGCGTGCTATGACGCCTCCGAATACATCGCCGTTGTAGGAGCTTTCTCCTACAAGCCTTGGTTTGCCTTGGTCTTGCGGCAAAGTCTTGGGTGTTACCACGTTGAACACCGGACGAACTCTTATACTCGTCAGCCCATCAGTTTGGCTCCTTAGAACTCTGAAAGGTCCCTTCCAAGCTTCGTCTCCCCCGCATCGATGGTTAGGTCCAACTCGACCTATGCTCATCAAACTCGGCAAATCAAACTCAAAAACACTAGAGTGGTGTTTGAGATGTACCTTTCTCTCGGTTGCATTTACTCTAAAATGGGTTAGCCCTTCTGTCTCTACGAAGTCTGGCCCATTTGCATCGAACCTCCATCGTCGAAGTTCTTTGCATGCATCGGCCCCTTTTGCCTAAGGCCCGTTGCCCCTTGTTGCACTCGCCCCTCTGACTTGAAGTTTGGTGCACTCTTCTTGCATCGACCTTTCTTCCATGAAGTTCGGTGTTTTCTCTTGCGTCGGCACTTCTTCCCTGAAGTCCTTCGCTCGTTTCCCACCTTGCCCATGGGTGGTGTCTCCACGGTTGCAATGTCCCTCGGCTTGGACCCCTTCGACGCTCTATTGGTCTCAAAAGAGATGTTCTTTCCCCGAACATCCTCGGTAAGCTCTCTCATAGGCTTCCTGGACATGTTCACATTTTTCTGCTTACGGTCTCCTTTGGCCTTGGCAGAACTAGACAGCTTCGAACCAAGTTTTGTAGCCTCGCTTCCTTCGAGCTTGTCTCTCGTCTTGGACTCCTTGGCTCGAACTGGGCATCTCCGCAACTTGTGAGGCCCCTTACACTGGTAGCACTCCAATTGATTCCTCTCCACCCTCGGCTTGATAGCTTTCTCATTTGCTATCGCACTGGGGCTCGACCTTGGCTTGACTACTTTGGCACTCGTAGTCGTACCTTGGATTTCCCTTGGCTTATTGACACTCGCAATTGCGCCAAGTCGCGCTACTCCTCATTCTGGCTCATATTATCTCTTGATGAGTGCAACAAGGCGATTCTTCTCGGGACAGCTCCTTATCACATGTGGGCCATCACAGAAGTAGCACTAAATCTTTCTGCTCACCTTCTTCTTTGGCACAGACTTAGCCTCGCCATCCCCACAGTCACTCGTCGTGGGCTTGGACGTCTCGGCACTGACTGGCTTGTCTCATGCAGGCTCGATCAGCAACTCGGCCGCATCTTTGGCCTCCCAAATCTGGGCACCTCCTTGCTCCAATGCAAGCTTCGCCCCAGGCCTAAGTCTCTCTAAGATGGTGGCAAGCGCACCCCATTCACTCATTGCACTCTTGTAACTGAGTAGCTCTTCATTGAGCTCATTCACTTCGATCCGCAAAGCCTTCACCTCGGGTTCGCAAGCATTACTCCCTCGAACATTCACCAACTCGCTGAGAACTCATCGCGTCTCATCCTTGAACCGGTCCTCCATGGACTCCACTTGGTTAAGGCGAGACTCAAAAACACCTTGGGTTTGCTTGGCTTCCTCTTCGGATTCTTCAAGCTTACAGACCCTCTTTGTCAACGACGGTAACCACTTTGACAGGTATTTGATCTGCTCAATCGTTGAGTCGAGAAATTCATGGACTTCATTGGTGATTTCATCATTGGATGAATCCACCTTCTCGGACAAGTTCTCTACCTGACACCTGAGAGTGAACGTTCTATCATTGAGATCCTCAATGAAATCTTTTACCTCGTTCATTGTCATTATTATCCACTTTGATGTCATCTCGGTCACTTCTTCGCCACGAACTAGCTTACTCACTTTGACTAGCTCGAATGCAAATCCTCGCCTAATTTGACTGCAACACCAAGTAGGCTCGAACGCGAGCCCCCTCGTCTCGCTCTGATACCACTTGTCACAGGGCTAGGGCTCAACCCTAGTGGATCTGTGCGGCCTTAGACGCCTTTGACGCTAATCGGTCGATTCCCACGCCTAAGTAAGCCTTCAACCAGCCTTGCGAGTACTCCTGCTCAACAACTGCTCGGGCAAGCCCTCCAGGCTTGACGGATGCGGAGGCGCTTTAAGCACTATAGTGGCTACTCTTGGCCACTCGAGAGGCAACTAGAACAAAGAACCAAGGACAATTAAAAGGGACAAGAGAAAAGCTAGAGTAAATGCCTCAGAGTCTTATTACTCTTCTCAAATGAGAGAATGAATAGAATGAGATGGATGATGGATGATACAAATGAGAATGGAAGGCTCTCTATTTATAGTTGAACTCCCACTCAATCAATGGTCCGGATCATTTACATGGATGGCCAGAATTAGCCCAAATCCTTACAAGAATCTCTAATCTAGGAAATAATATCAAATCCTACCTAATTACATCAGTTAGTAGGTTTCTTTCCTCAGATAGTTGATCACACCCGATATGGCAAGATTTTTCATTTGACTTCTTGTCTCCTGCCATTTCTGAAAAGCCAGTGTGATCGGGCTCTCTAGCATTCTTCAAGTGTTGGGCCAAGTCTGGTGGTCTTGACAAGTCCGATAATCCGCTTTGAACCTCTTGAGCGGATCCTTGCGCAACTGTCTCGGACCAAAATGTTTGGGCCGTGATAATGGACAATTCAGATCAAATATATTTTTAAAAAAATAAATAGTCTCTTTATTTTTATTGGCACTATGATTTTATAACTCATTAAATTCAAAATTTTATACAATAGGTACACACGTGTTTTAAATATGTTTTACGTTATGCCTAAACTGAATATATGAGCAAGTACATTTGGCTGGTTTGTCAAGTTGCTCATCTTTGTTCCTTTTCTTTTCCTAGAGTCTCCCCTCCCTAGCACATTTGACTGGTTGACCAAGTTGCTTATTTTTGTTTTCTTTATTTTTTCTAGAGTCTCTCAACTCCTCCAGGTAGGATTAAGATTATGATACGTTGAAAAAATTATTGATATAATATCGATAATCTACAGACTTGTTGGTTGTGAGTAGTTTGAACCGATTGGACTTGTAAACTGATTTGTTAAATAAAAACATAAATAATTTAAAATATTTTATTTAAATTTAATTATAAAAGTATATAAATATTAATATAAAATTATATTTTTATTATTTAGAATTAAAATTTGAATATATCTAGGAATGCCAATAAGGTGAGATGGAGCAGGCTTTCTATTGCTTTGACCCTGACCCAAAACTTGATCACACTAATCACGATTTTATTATAACTCAACCTCACCCCGATTCCGATATAACATACAAACATAACCAACATTCGACCCGATCCCAAAATTTAACAAAAACTCGACTAAATTCGCCCGGTAAAAAATTTAAATATAATATATAAAACAAGTATAAAATAATAAAATGATATTTTAGTCAATATATCGAGGCAGATGGGTTGGATATCATCTAAACCTGACCCCAACCCAATTTAAAAAAAAAATCACCCGATCCTTGATTAAAAAAAATTCATTCCAACTGAGTTGGATTGAGTGAAATTGTCATCCTGTTTATAGGGATGGGCATTTTACCCGATCCGGCCCGATCAAGTCAGATTTTTTAATGAAAAATCGAGTTCGGGTCGGGTCAATTTTTTATTAAAGGTGAAGTCGGGTCGGGTTTGGGTTTAGGGTGGAAAATACCCGACCCGACCCGACCTCGGACTAATTATGTGATTTTCCCTAATTTTTTAGAAATATTTATAATAATACCCCTATTTATATATTTTTATAATTAGGTCCTTAAAATTAAAATTTTATTTACAATTTAGTCCTTAAATCACATTTTTTTACAATTAAATCCCCTAAAATTATTTTTTACAATTAGGTCCATACGATTATTTTTTTTCTATAGGTCGGGTCAAGATCGGGTTTAATGTATTTATTTTTAGGTCGGGTCGGATTTTTTAAAGAATGTGTTCGGGTCGGGTCGGGTCGAATTCGGATTTAGGGTATTTATTATGGGTAGATAGGCCGGGCCCAGATTTTTTTTGTATTCGGACTTTGGCCCGGGAACACCTCTAATCGTGGGCAAGGGAAGTAGAGGCATATGGGGGCACTGGCAGGTGTAAGTGATGGATGGAATCACGCAGCGCAATTGAAAGCGAAAGAGATTTGAGTTTAGTTATCGATAAGATTCAGAGATTTAGCAACGCAAAAATGGCAGATCCCCAGTTTTTCAACCTCCTTTCCGATCTACTCCATCAGGTATTTTCGATATCTCAATTCAATTTTACCCTCCCTCTCCAATCTTTGGTTTTGTCCTAATGGATCCAAATTCACTTGGTTCATCTAGGTTTTCTCAGATTTAATGCTAAATTTTGCAATTTTCCCTTTATATAACTCTAGGTTTTTTTCTCTTGTTTGGTTCATGTAAATTTGTGCGTGTAGGTAGAAGCATTGACAAATCAGGAAGAAGTCGAATTGCGATCTAAAATCGAAGCCCTTGGATTGGAGGTTACCAAAGTTCCTTCCAAGTCTACACACAGCCTTGATGAGGTATATTTTCTGAGCTGAATCCAAACTACTCTCAAGATGTGTTCAAACTTCATTTAAAATCCAATTCTCCGACTGAACCGAAATTTCTTGATTAGTTGATTAATAACCGATTGAACTCTTGGTCGGTGATCGGAAGATTTGTTAGGAATTTCCGTTTTTGATTCGGAGGAAGATAATTAATCTAAGTACCCGTTTTCAAACGAAATTCCCTATACTACATATCAGATGTTGGTTTAGATTACATATTCATAGTTTACATATGTATAACTATTTTAGTCGTTCTTGCATGTATAAATTTGAAAACCGAAGGTAATTCGACTTGGTTAATTCACTAAAAGTTTGGTTCAGGGTTTAAGGATTAAAATTTCGGATAATTTGGTTGAAAGAATTTCAATTCGGTTATTAACCGAACCTACGGTTTGAATACCATCGTTACTCTGTCTTCTCAATGTTGTATAAATTTCTGTGGCTATCAGCTGGAAATTGCGAGAGAGTTGGACAAATTATCGGCTAAGTTGGATGGTGTAGATGAGATGATATCCTCAGCCATGGCAGCTGACCCGCAGGTGCAGTCCCTCTTGAGTGGCACTGCCGACATATGGATGCCGATCATCACCGCCAATGCTGATGAGCGACGCAATTTGGCCGTATCGATCGGTGCTGATAATAACCCTCTTGTTGACGATAAACCCGACAACTGATCGTTTCACCAGTCAGTCACCATCCCATAGTACATTCCGGTACTGTTTTATTTTAGGTGTTTGGGGAGAGAGGATGTGTTATGTTACAGCTTAGATAGTAAATTAAATAAAACAGTCGATTCAAGACATCACGAAAAACCCATTGGGATAATATTATTGCATTGTCATAAAAGAGATACCAGTAAGGGGTGCTTTGTTTTGTTTACGTTATCTGAGATTATGAAGTGTAATTCTAAATTTCAGTATAAGATTACGGTGTTCGGATTGTGTCGAAATCTGATATTACATGCAATTCGTAATATTGATTACAAAGTAGTATCTGATTATATTTTTTTAATCTTTTGATAAGATACACACATTTTGTATGCAATGCTCGAACCCGAGTCTCCTAGTCATTAACAAATAATTTTAAAATTTTAAAAAATTCAAGAAAAAAGAAAAATAGAATAAAAGCAAAAACTCTCGTTAAAAAATTTAACACGAAGTACATAAACATAGCAAGGTTATTAAAAAATGGGTTAATTACTCCATTCATGCATGAAGTATACTGAATTCTCAGTTTCACACAAAATATTTTAAAATTCTCGGTTTTATACATGATATTTTATGTCGTTAACGAGTTTGCCCACTTTCGTCATGGGAGATGACGTGACATGTACGAAAGCTGACGTGGCATTTTTTTAAAAAAATCACCATTTATTTAAAGGCATAATAGTCGAATTAGTCCTTCAAGGTTTATTATTTTTCAATTTCAACCTTAAAAGTTTATTATTTTTTAATTTCAACCTTAAAAGTTTAAAAATTTTAAACCCTAAACATAAATTCTAAACCCTAAATCTCAATCCTAAAATTTAAAAATATCAACCTTAAACCCTAAACCTTAAACCCTAAATCTTATAATCTAAAACACTAAACCTTAAAAACCCTAACCCCTTTCCAACTGCCACCTCCAATCACCCACCAGCCGACCATTACAACCTTCAACGACCGTCTTCATAGCTTCCCCACTTCCGTCCGACTTCGCCCATGGTTGTAACGTTTTCAGTCGTAGCCTTCATCGACCGCTCGAACCCGTTCAAGTTTTTGTCATCACCCAGATTTGCCGCTCGCCACGTGCATCTGTCCCGATTTTCGCCGCAAGCCCTATCTTCTGGCGTTTGATTCTTTTACCCAACCTCGTGCATCTGCCCCGATTTTTGCCACTAGCCTTGTCGTTCGATCCTTTTATCCAGATTCGTCGAAGGCCACGACTAAAGACAGCCATAGGAGTTTTGAATGGTCGATAGAGGCCACTGCTAAAGATGTTACGGCCATATGTGAAGTCGGACAAAAGTGGGGAAGCTATGGGGATGATCACCGGAGGTTGTAATGGCCGGCTGGTGGGTGACCATAGTTGGCAGTTGGAAAGGGGTTAGGGTTTTTAGTGTTTTAGATTTTAAGACTTAGGGTTTATGGTCAATGATTTATGATTTAGGGTTTAGAGTTAATGGTTTAAGGTTTAGAATTTTTAAATTTTAGGGATTAGGTCTAGGGTTTAGAGTTTTTAAATTTTAAGGTTGAAATTTAAAAAAAAAAACTTGAAGGACTAATTCAACTATTATTCCTTTGAATAAATGGTGTTTTTTTTAAATGCGACGTGTTCAATTTTGATTCGTCCGTACATGCCACATCACCTTCCGTGACGAAAGTGGGCAAACTCGTTAACGGCATAAAACACCATTTATGAAACTGAGAATTTTAAAATATTTTGTATGAAACTAAGAATTCGATATACTTCATGTATGAATGAGATAATTAACGCTTAAAAAATTAATACCTGACAACAATTCTTTTAAGGAGTACCAATTAGTGTTTATTGTTCGATTAAAATCGAACCGAATTAGTTCGATTAAATGGCCGTTGTCGAAGTTTTTTCGAACGATTAACAGTTTAAGAAAAATTTTAAATTTCCGTTATCGGTTAATTCGATTAAAATCGAATAATTAACTGAATTAATCAAATTATTCAAAATTTAAATATTAAAAAAATTATATGTATATATATCAAGCCCAAGCCCAATAGAATTTTGAAACCCACCTCCAACCCAAACTAAGAAGCAAAAAACTAAAACCATACATTATCCTTCATTCTTATTTTTGATCTCTAAAAATCTTTTTCTGTGCAAGTTATATATTCTCATTAAGTTTTACATGATTGATTCTCTTGATAGCAGCTCAAGTACTCTATTTATTTTGTCAAAGTTTGAGTTAGTGAGCTGCTTGACTTGGTGTTTTTTAGTAGACCGTATAGTTCTTTTTCTACTTGTTTTAATGCAATGTTTAATCTAAATTATATTTTTTCACCTAGATATTGTTTAAATTAAATGCAAATTTTGTAAACTAAAAATTGTTTTCGAGAATTTTTATTTGTGAATTAAATTATATTGTTATTTTAATTAGGATTAGAAAAATTATAAAAAAATTCTGTTAATTTGAAAATTAACATAATTATCTGGCATTTATTCAGTTCGGTTACTTTTTTCCAAAAAAAATTGGTTAATGGTTAAAGAAAAGACTTCGGCTAATTCGGTTAATGGTAATATAGTGGCCGAATTAACTGTTTGAACACTCCTAGTTAGGGGTGTGCAAAAAAATTCGATCTGATTGATCCGTTGATCCGATCCGGAATTTCGGATATTCGATCCGTTTTTTTATTTTTCGGATAATTCGGATCGGATATTCAAAAATTTCGGATTGGATACGGATAGTAGTTTTACATTCGGATTGAATATCCGACATCAAAAATTCAAATTTTTTTTATAGATATGAATCTTGTTATATTTGATATTTTTACTTGTTATATATGAAAATTGAAATTTTTATAGATAAAAATTTGTTATATTCAATAATTTATTGATTGTTATATTCGAAAACCTAAAATTTTTATGGATAGGACCGCCAAATTTTAAAAAATAATTTAAATTAAGTCATAAATTCGGATATCCGATCCGAAATTCCGAATGTCTGAAAATCGGGTATCCGATTTTTTTTGAATCGGATACAGATCGCTAACTTATCTATCTAAAAATTTCGGATATCCAAAATTTCGGATTGGATCGGTATCTGAAATGCACACCCCTACCTAGTACCAGTAAGGTTTAATTTGATTTTTTTTCTTCAAAAAACTAAGGATTAAATCGATAAAGTTATTAATGTTAAAGGCTAAGTTGATAAAATTAAAAATATTAAAGGTTAAATTTACTATTATACCTTTTTAGCTACATTACGAGAGGATGATGTTAAGAAGAGGGGAAGTGACGTTTGGAGTGGGTGGACCAGACCCTCAGGGCGGTGCGTTTTCATTGTTTTCCCTTCTTTCGGTGTTCACTTCACCCACACGTTTAGATTTCCTTGTAGCTTTTTGTTATCCTCAATTCACTATTTTCAACTTCTACTAAAATCTGTTTTTCTTTTTTAAAGTTTTGTTTTATTATTTAATATATATTTTTGTCCATATTTATAATTTTTATTAGTTTTTCTTTATTTTTTTAGTTAAATTCAGTCTTTAATTTACTTTTTTAATCAAGTTGCAATGACCTTAACGAAAATAATAATCAAACTGTTAAATTTTTCACTATGTTTTTTTAAAATAATAAGAGAGGCCGAAGGTCATTACATCATATTTGCTTTACTCAAATTAACTGATCATATTTTATTATTGGCATTTTTAGTCATGTTTTTTTTTCTTCTGAATTTATTTATAATTCGTGTAATAAAATTTTATTTTCTATCTTTTTAACTTTTAATACCTGATTTTGTCCTTGGCATTCGTATTTACTTCTCGATAGATTAACACGAAATTCAGCATCCAAGGCATCGAGCGAAGCCGCGAAGTGGAGCTAACAAGGGCAAGTGAGCTGCTGTGCGCTGAAGGAAAAATTTAAAATGAAAAAAAAAATCTAGTATTAAATATGAATTCAAATCAAGTTGGTTTGTATTTGTAAAAACAAAAGATCTAACATTGAATTTTTCTAATCCTTAACAACATTTTTTTCACTAATTCAGGGTCAAGTATTTATTTTAGAAATTTTGTTTAAGGTTCCTCGAAAATTTAGAAAAGTTTGAGTAAATATACTAGATTCGAAAATGAGTTTAAACATAAACGAATAGAAATTTTTGTCCCTTTTTGGTATCTCATATATGTCCTAACATTAAAAAAATAGGTCTAGAATTTAAGGTTTTAAAGTGCACGGTTTGATTTTTATAGTTTATAGTTTATGATTTAAGATTTAGAGTTAGAGTGTAGGTTTAGCTTTTTAGTGTTGAGTTACATAAGAACATGAAAAAAAGACAGAAAATTTTGTTCTCCAAAAACACCTCCCACTATCGATCTAATTACATCACTGTTTATATGGATAATTAATGGGTTTGGATTATATGACCCGACCCATTATCGACTAATTGTATAAATCTCATTGAATCATTAACAAAAGTGACCATCAAAGATAATTAATTTGTCCATTCTCGTGGAGCAAAAAAAGATAAAGAACATACCTTTGCCATAGTGCTAAATGCTAATTCATTATATATGTCATCATGCATGCCTTGAAATAAAGAGATGGTCCATCCTATGTGTGAAAGGGTTGATTAATCCATGTGGCATTTCACATTATATGTCACATAGTCTTCATACTATTCGCAAAAAACATGTTTAATAGGATATACTTTAAAACTTTTTTTTCTTTTCTACATGAGATTAATGTTTCTGTTTCTTCTCAGGCATGACACTAAAATGTATTATAATGCACTAACTCAAACCAAACAATGTATATAAAAACATAATTTATCGCAATTGATATTATGTTCTAATGGTGTTTGTGTTCGATATTAGCCCTCGGATTTTGTATTTTGTACTCTTGAATAGGATATCGGAAGCATTTCATATTGATAGTTCACACGTCGAGCATAAGAGCCAATTTTCATGCCTAGAGGATTTGATCCTATGAACGTAAGCTTACACATAGTTGATGCAAATGTTCGACGAGTTATTATATACCTACTTCAAAGATAAAGATTATTTTTATAATTTTATCGAAAATATGTTAAAGTTTTAAAATCCTCACATCAATCAGTTACACTATAAATCTTAAAACTTAAACCCGTATTCAACTTTACAAAGATAATGTAAACAATAGCAAAAGATATCCAAAGTGTAGTGGAGCTACCACTTTAATTATTGCATTCAAAACCATAATGAAATCTAGAAGAAGAAAAAAACACAGCCAACCACCTCATTCCCCAAACACACACGTATAGTAATATATATTACAAATATGGACATGCCACTTCAGCTTGTTTTCCCCACGCTCAAGCTCAACCACCACATTCCATTATACATAAACATAATATATATATATATATATATATATATATATATGACCATCCAACACCATACTGGTTGAGATTTCAGGTAGCCTGTGACTGATATTTGTGTTGTGTGTTTCGTTTTCGTTTATATCACGACATATTATAGCAGCATGTTAACCATAGATGCATTAGGTCTTAAGCGTAGAACTTTGTTGTTGGCTATTGCGGCGATGGTCATGGCTAGCGCCACCGTTGTCGGGGATGATACGGCTGGAGACAAAGACAAAGAGGAGTGCACTCAGCAGCTGGTAGGACTGGCGACATGTTTGCCCTATGTCGGCGGAACTGCCAAAGCTCCGACACCGGATTGTTGCAGTGGCCTGAAACAAGTTCTGAAGAACAACAAGAAGTGCTTGTGTGTTATAATTAAGGACAGGAATGACCCTGATTTGGGTCTTAACCTCAATGTCACACTTGCTTTGACTCTGCCTTCTGTTTGCAATGCACCTACTAATGTCTCCAAGTGCCCTGGTACGTTTGCTCTTTGTCGCAAGAATTTAAATTGCGGTTGCGGTCATGTTTTCAATCGTGACATTTTATAACGGATGTATTGAAGTTATTGTGGACCGTTATTTTTCGCAATAACGATTTCGAACGGCGCCACTACCATTACTATTATAATAGCGGACCGCTATTTGAACCTCTACTTTGTTGGTTAAATTGTGCTATTCATTTCTTTTTTTCCACCAAGTTTGAGATGAAGTCCCTACTGTGACCGAGCCAGATTAGACAATGGAAATGGTAAAGTTATCCAACTTCAAAAATAATAGTGACCTGATAAGTATTTAAAAGAAAATTTGAGATAAATAAAGCTTAATTTAACAAGAATTCAAATTAACAGGGACTAAAACTGTCATTATACAAAAGAATGGGAGGCCCTTACTAGCTTTTTGTTGAAATTTAGCTTATTGAGTTTATAATGGTTTGACTTCGAAGTTGGTCTTTCTACTTTAATTTATCAGAATTTAGTCCTCATATTTTACAGAGATTGAAAAGTTAGTTCAATTGTTGGTAAACACATGAGCTTAAAGTAATAATGTTTTGCTAATTTGTTTCATATAAATTTCTTAATACGTGTTTTCGTTAATTTCTTGCATTTAAATTTTGGAATTGTTGATTTTTATGTTAGCGATTGAACAAGTAGTTTTAACAATGTTATTCAATCAGACTAATTTTTTATTTTTGTAATGTACGAGGTCCAAATTTTAACAGATTAAAGTATAGAACAATAACTTTTCAATTTTCGTAAAATAGAGACACAAAACTTGACGAAAAATACAAGCGGTGCCAACTATCAGTCTATGATTTTTTTCTCGAGTATAGGGACTAAATCCATAATTTAACCCATACTTTTTAGTTTTAATATTGATTGATAAAAGTAAATAATTGAACATGAAATCGCAGAGCTTTTGCACATGGATCCCAATTCCCCAGAAGCTCAAATTTTCTATCAGCTTTCCAAGAATTCCACTTCCAGTGGCGGTGATGGAATCCCTGCAACTGCTCCTGATGGAAGTGGTAAGAGTGAATCCTTTTAATTTAAGAGTTTATATTCGATAATCGATACACTGTCGGTGTAAAAAAAAATTATATATAGATAATGTATTATGTCACCGATAATAATATTAGTTGAAATATTTATTTATTTAGATTATTAATTTTAAAAAATATTATACTTCATAATTTAATTTTAATTTCTGACTTCGCAACTGATTATCAATACGACAGTGGAAGGTCCCATGAGCTCAAGCCAGAGGGAAAAGAGCCCAGACAGACAGAAGGGAGATGGCTGCAGAGGCAAAATATGGTTGGGACGGGACTCTATTCTTACCCTGTGGATCTTGTTGATTTGCTCTCTCCCGGCTTAACTTTTAATTATCATATTATAAGTGTGTTTTTAGATCACGTTAAATTTGAATTTAAATAGTTTTTTATTAAAAATATAATTAACATATAAAAAAAACTGGCGTCGAACATCCCTGAACACCCACCACCGTTAAATTGATTAATAAAGATTGAAAATTTGAAGGACGTACAATTAATAATTATTTAAAATAAAATTTTAATTAAATTATTATATATATTATATTTTTTAATCTTTATTTTCAAATAAGTAGATCAAATAATTAATCCCAAATTCTTAAATTAGAACCCTAATTTTTAAATTAAAACCCTCGGAACGCACCCAAATTCTCAATACTCTTCTCTTTAACAATATATTCATACGTCTAGGATTCAATTAGTGGATGCAATTCCCTTTTACTTGTCGGTAAATGTTTTTGATTTGGGAATCGTGGCTTGAGACGAATCCATCAGTCATCTCTTTTAATTTGGGAATCGTGGCTTGAGACGAATCCTCCGCCGTCGTTTGGTAAAAGGGAATTGCATGAATTCTTTGCCTTTGTCGCTCATATGATCCATTCGTATCGAGTCAGTGAGCCTCTTCCGCCGCCGAATTTCCAATTAGTGGATGCAATTCCCTACATCTCTTTTAGTAATATAGCTTGCTGATACGAATGGATCATCAACAATGCCACCATCAGTTAGTTGCATCCAATTTGGGAATTCGGATACGAGATGAGAGTTTTAATTTGAGAATTAGGGTTTCTAATTTGAAAATTTGGGATTGATTATGGTTAATATTTGATCCAATCATTTAAAAATAAATATTAAAATTATAGTATATATAAAAAATAATTTAATTAAAATTTTATTTTAAATAATTATTAATTGTATGTTGTGTCCTTAATTTTTTTAATTTTTATTAACTAATTTAATAGTGTTAACGTTAACGGTGTTCGACGCGCGTAATAAACTCATCCTAACATATGATGTGTCGAGTAGTAAGAAATTTGGAGTTCTTTAATTAAGATATCAAATTTGGGTTTTGTGGATGATGTTAATAACGTTGAGAGAAGGGGTCCAAAGATAACGCGCTTGACTCTATAATTAATTAAATTTTGATTTTTGTGAATAAAAAAATAATATCGATGAAAAAACTTATTTCTTATATAGGGATCTGACCTGATTTAATTATAAATATAATCTAAACCTGGTGTAATTATAAGAGATTGAGAAGATATTGGAGGATTTCATACCAAAGTTTTCAATGATCCCCCACAATTTTATGTATATTCTCTCCGCCTTACTAAAATTTTTACATGACGACGATATTTTGATCAATTTTTTTAATCTGAATGATCATTTTTTTTTAATTTTAACTTTTTATTATTAAAATTTATTATTAATAAAAATATAAAAAATATATTTTAAAAACTTTCAATCAAGTAATTTTAAATGTATCTTTTATAAATTTTAATTAATTAAAATATAAAAATATAGCTACTTTTTTAAAAAATTAACAAAAAATGTCAACATGTGATAATTTAATGAGATAGAGAGTAATTATTAAGAGAAGATATCGGAGGATCATATATATATATATATATATTATATCGCTGAACTTTTAGGGTGAATTTATTTTAGTCACCGTATTTTTAAAATATTAGATAATGTCACACATCTTTTAGTTTAATTTTAATATAGTCACCGAACTTTTAGTTTGCTTTCAATATGGTCACTCATGTTACCTTCCGAAACTTACATTAGTTTTTGTTTTCCTTAATAAAAAATGTGTAAACTACACCAATCATCACTCAACTTTATTCTCACTCCTATTTTGGTCACTATAGTTTAAAAATTTTCAATTTAATAACTTAAATTTCGAATTGTTCATATTTTGGCCACTCTCAAATGACATGTTTATACGAATAGAAAAATTTGATGAATCCTTAAAAAATGCATTGGTTAATTGGTAAATTCAAATGATTCAATTATTGATCTTATATTGTACCAATTAAATTAGATAATCGATTAACCAGTTAACCAAAATATTTGATTATGAAAATGATTTTTTTACTTTGTTTATTAAAATATCAAATATAATAATATGATATATTTAATAATTGTTCGGTTGTGATAAAAGTGTAAAAACAACGAAAGTCAAAATTTTGAAAGTTCACACATATTAATTCTACCCAGAGCCAAAACTTTTTTTTTTTAAATCAGAAGGGTATTAAAATCACTAGACTATAAGATATTGTAATGCATAAAATTTAGAAATATTGTATATAATAGATCAAATCGGTTAATCAATTTTGCTTAAAACTGTGAACCATAACTGAACTAAAATAATTTATTTTAAAATTTTGTACTGCAATCGAGTTCGATTAATCCTTAAAAAATTATTTTGGTCATTTGCTAAATTCAGATTATTCAATTCTCGATCTTATATTGTACCAATTAAATCGGATAATTGATTGATCGATTAATTAGAATATTTGATTCGAGTAATATATATTTTTACTTTGCTTATTTAAATATCAAATATGGTACTTGGTAAATTTAATAAGCAAAGTAAAAAAATCATTACCCGAATTTTTTAAAAGATTAATCAAAAATTTTTATTTGTATAACCATGTCATTTGAGAGTGGCCAAAATATGAACAATTCAAAAGTCAAGTTATTAAATTGAAAATTGTTAAACTCTAGTGACCAAAATAGTTGTGAGAAGAAAGTTTAGTGATGATTAGTGTAGTTTACCCATCTTTTATTAAGGAAATACGAAAACAAACCTCAACTTCTAACGGGAGGGACCGTATCAAATTCAAACTAAAAATTAAATGACCTTATCAAATATTTTTAAAATATAGTGACCA
Organism: Hibiscus mutabilis; assembly: GCA_019671005.1. Classification (NCBI taxonomy): domain Eukaryota; kingdom Viridiplantae; phylum Streptophyta; class Magnoliopsida; order Malvales; family Malvaceae; genus Hibiscus; species Hibiscus mutabilis. Next base: position 28,299 of record JAGYYJ010001264.1, on the reverse strand, counting down.
AATTAATCTGCCTTAAAAGTTCGGTAACTATTTATATAGTTTACCCTATAGATTTTTATAAGCGTTAAGAAACTTCATGTTTTGTCTTAATTTAGTAAGTACAGCACAGGCTTCAATCCTGATGTAATTATAGAATCTTTGCTTTTAATTTTTTATATTTAAATAATTCAAAACATTAGATCCTTGGCTAAACTAGCAAAATAGTCACTTTTGTTTCATAAGTATTCTTTTTTATCATTGATTTCGAAAAAGGTTATACTCAGGCCATCTATATTATCAATTTATTACATTTTAACCACTTACATTATTGATTTGTTACATTTTAATCACTAATTGTTAACTCCTATTAATTTAAAAACATGACATATAAAAACATATTAGTAAAATATATTAATTTTTAATTTAATCTCTAAATTTTATATAAAATATTAATTTAACTCTTAAATTTAAAATAAATATCCTTTTAACCCTGCAGTTTAGATAATTATTGTAGGCAAATACTTTACAGATATCCAACTTGCCACGTGCGAACTGTCTTGTCATTTGTTAACAGAGGATGACATAGTATGATGCAATAAATAAATCTTTATTACAAACCAAATAAATTCTAGCAACTAATAGCAAGTTGTTTTGGATTTGACATTAACTACAATAAATTTATTAGACAGACTAGGTTTACTACACTATTCGCAATTTCAGTTAATAAGGTCCATCAATTTTATTTATTTAAAGTAAAATTTTACCTATTTTTTACATGTCAATAAAAAGTGGATAATTATCTAAAAGTTAAAATAAGATGAATAAATTTTATTGGCTAGTATCATAGATAACGTGGAAAACCGAACCCATTTAATAACTTCTCCAACTACTTACCTTATTCTTTGACAAAGAGAGCCTTTTTTTAGTGTTTTTGTTGGGCTTGATTTTAATGGGGACCATGTTGTAACACTATAAATTAATTTTGATGCTAAAATTAAAATCAAATCCAACATTTTTCAAGTGTGAAGCTCGAATGAACAAAATTATTATTATGGTTTAATTTTAAATCAAGTTAAAGGTTTTAGATTAGATTCGAGAAGTTCAAAGTTTTTTTTTTAATGAAAGGAGTATTGAAATTCACGTATATGAGACTTAGGTCGGTTTCATATATTAAATTGATATTTTATCAAAAGTGCAATAATCAAAATAATATTTTATCTAAAATTTGAGGTCAAATTAAAAGATAATTCCTTTTATTGATGCGTCACATCATCAAACTAACATCCTTTAAATTTCAGTGACCAAAATGTTATATATTGATGACGTAAGTGATCAAAACATTACTTTTTTAAATTTGGTGAACAAAAAATGAACATTTATGAAGCACGAGTGTTCAACTGTGTAGTTTACACTAAAAAGTTTAGCAGTTTAACATCTCGGAAAGTCATAGTTGAGCGTCGGTAGCCATGAAAATTTTAGGACGTTTATATTTTGATTATTGAACTCGTAAGGTTTACATTAAAGTCATTAAATTGTAAGACCAATTTTTATTTTGATCATCACTGCTAATAACAATTAACGTGACATGCCCACGTGTCATTTATTTTGATAAATTAATATATTCCAAATGGATAACAATACATGTACCATCTTATTAGTAACAAAATAAAGAAGATTTGAAATACAACGGATGCAGTTCAAACCAGGGATTGACCGAGGGAGTTAGAGGGGGCGATCGTTCTCCTAAAAATTTGAAATTCTTATACGATTTATTTTTCTTTAAAAATTTCTATGTATTTTCTATTGAAAATCTATTTTCGCCCCTTTAATTTTTATAAGTTTGCCTCCTAGAAATTTATAGGTTCTCCCTCCCTAACCTAAAGTTTTGCGTCCGTCCCTGATTCAAACCATGCACCCTTAAATAGGAGATCTAACATTAACCACTATACCAATATAAAAAGTTATAATATTGACAAAGATAATATTTTGGGATGAATTATGGTTGAAATTAATTTTATTTATTTTGCATAATATAAAACATAAAATAATATAATAACATGTTTTTAATCAATTAAAATATTTTTACATGTTATAAAACTACAAGATTAATTAAGAAGAAAAAAGTGAATAATAATAATAATATATTGATTATATATTATCGTTAGTCCTTATATTAGGCATAAGTTATGGATTTAATATATATATTCTAATTTGATTAATACAGATATTATTGAGACAATACGATTATTTAAAATATCAAACTGAAGAACAAGTACTAATTCTATAACCTACGCATAATACGAAGACTAATGCATGGTTTGATCTAACGAATTTCATGACTATTATTTGAGTTATGATCGAGATTTTAAAATTTTAAAATTACATTGACAAAAATACAAAATTATAACACAGGGACTAAATCTACAACTTCTGTAAAATACAAGGGCTAATAGAAAACTTTGTCCATTTAATTATGGGTTTCGGGTTCTGATATTTTGGGTGTATTTAATAAGGAAATGATAGATATTTTTTTATTTAACTTTCCTACATTTATGTCTTGAATAGACATATATTTTTCTTGAAATGACGCCTTGAATAGAGTTGGGGGGATATTGTATACATTTTGATATAGGTGGGGGTGCTAAAAGTGTAATTATCTATTCTTCTTTTTTGGTTAATTACACTAGTCGTCCCCATACTATAGCTTAAATTTTGAATCGATTTCTAATTTTCAAGACGTATTTGGTTGAATTCTGAAACTAAGATTCTTGATGTACAAGTACAACATATGCGGCGATGGTTCATGGTGTTTGTCGAGGTGATTTTGATCGGAGAGTGATGATTCGTCATTTTTTTATTTAGACAGAGAGTCATTGACCAATTAGGATAGAGTTATGAATTTTTCTTAGATGCCCCTGAGTTAGCTCTTCCCCTCTACGACGAAAGCCTCTTGGGGTTATGGGTTGATGGTTTTCTCCGTAAATAGATCTAAATTAAATTATTTTTTTTAAAAAAATTAATGACTCGCCATCTGATTGATTTTGTTAAGTCTTTAGTACTTTGAACGAAGAATAATGTCCACAATCCACAACAAAAATATAATTCTAACCAAGTCCTTTCTTAGTGTCGTACGTCATGTTTGACATTAAATATAGAATTGAATTTAAAAACACATATAGAGTAATATTTTTGCGTGTGTGAATCATGGATGCTATCCACTTATCCATATAACCGGCTAAGTTGAAATTGGTCCGCAAGCATTAACATGACGATATTCTCTCCTTGAGTATTTAATTTTGTTGCATTCACAAAGAATAATAAGTATTTTTTAGTTTTTTTTTTAGTTTTTTTTTGTCCAACGTCGCATCTTTTTGTATATTTATTTTCTTGGTAGGTAGTTTTAGTATTGGAGTCGACCATCGGGATTCGTTATTTTCATGTTTTTTTATTTTATTTTTTTAATAAAAATTGATGTCACTGTGACACGTATTTTCTCAGTCTTTGTAGCATGTTTTTTATTTTTATTTTTGTGGTTCGTTTCATATGTCATTTTGCATGATTTTATCATACATTAGCCATTGTTTGGTGCTCGTACAGAGATTTTTACAGTGCTAGTTCCTGATTTTGATTATGTCGGTGGTTATAGAAAGATAGATCTCCACTCGGTTGATGATTGTCTGCCGATGTAATCAGACCTGGGTTGCGGAGTAATCTGTCTAGTAGTTTGGTTCGTTCACCACTCCTTTTTCACCTCATAAATCATCTCGTTTGGATAGAGACAAGGACATTCAAGAAGACTTCTGGATTTTATCGGTATGCTAATATCTATGGAAGTATTTATTTTTCTTTGCACCTTTGGGTTTGTATGGGATTTTTGTTGACTAGTACCCATTATTCTTTTCTTCTTCCTTTTGGATGCATTGTATTTGAGATATTTTCCATGATTATTAATAAAATCCAGTTGCCATTGTAAAAGGATTACTAAACAAAAAATATACTGGATTGTATTCAAAGTGAAAAGGATTATAAAAGGATCACACCTATCATTGAGAATTCAATGTGAAAAATAAATATAGTAAATTTCAAAGGGTGTGAAACACATGAGAAGCAAAACCTAGCACTTTGCAGAAAAAAATTGTACAATCTTTTAAATGAAATATAGCAACGATATACTTTGACCAGAAAGCTATATGAATTAAGCATTCTTCCGCTGCGAGTTCTTGGCACATCAAATTACCACAAAAGAATCAAAAAAATACCAGCCCATCGAGCATTTTGTGACTAAAAACGCCTAAATTGCCACAATAACAAACAATAATGTCACAAAGATAGATAAATTTACAAAAAAATGCAGGCAAATAAACTGCCATACAAACAGACGAAAAAAACCAAAAAATCAGATGTAGAATGACTCTGACAAAACAAAATAAAGAAAAACAATAAAACAAAAAAAGAACAAATACTTCTTTATCAAATAAGAAAAATCTTATTTATATATAATTAATATAAAAATTAAAAATTAATCGACGATATAAAAAATATCGTCAAAAACAATTTTAACGAGAAAAAAACTTAAGATAATTTTTTTAGTAGACGTGATTTAAATGATACATTAATATTTATACTTTTATCCCTCCCCTCCTATACTACACTACATCCCGTCCTTGTTTAAAATTTAGCTAATTATTTGGGGACGGTTAGAGGAATTAACCCATTATTTTCTGACTTTTGTTGCTTTCTGGTCTCTTATCCTAGAGTTGGATTTCGTCGTGTTTTCTTAAGAATTTTAATAGTATATTATATTCCATTTCATTTTCCAACATTTTTTCTAAAAAAGTTACGTATATGAATTATCCCTATATTTAGCAAGCATACGATTCGGTTCACAATTCCAACGGGTTTCCCCAGTTTTCCAGTTTCCCACAAGCCAAGCTAACAGTCGGTCAACATTCTTCATCCACCTCCAATTGTATGCAATTCTCTTTCAATTTCCTTCTTGGTTTTTCCACTTTTCATGTCCGTTTTTCTTCTTTGTTTAATCGGTTATTTCTGTTTACATGTTACAACTTAAGACATCGTCTCCTTCCTTTGTTTCCTTGGGTCAAAGGTATTGCCTTTTTTGTTTCTTTTTTCTGGGTTTGCAAGCAAAAAGTTATTCCATTTGATTTCAGAAACACCCATTATTGATTTTAAATGGAAAGCTTGTTTGTTGTTAGTCCTTGTTGATGTTCTTCTTTGCATGTTGCTCTTTTGGATCAATAGTGTTTTGTTTAAGCAACTGTTTTTTGGTTCATGGTGTACTTTGCATGTGATGTGTTTGTTAATTGTTTGTTTGAAATTGATGGGTTTGGGGTTGTTCTTATGGTTTTTGGAATGATCCGATTTATTTGACCTGAGTTGCATTTTGGAGGGTATCATATAGTTTATGTTACTTGGACCGGAGTGTGAGTGTCCATACTCGTATCAACACGGATATGGTTAGATTTTTCTAAGTTTTTTCATGCATTCGGAGGATTGCCATAGTAGTTAAAGAAAAATGGAAAGCCCTAGTAACACAGATGTTTGTAGCAGTCTTCATGGTATCGAATTATAACAGGGGATATGATTAACTGAACCATCTGTCTCGACTGGGATTTAGAAGATCACATGCTTGCCTGCTTTGGATGACTAAAATGTTATATTCGAAAAAAATAGAAAAACCTTGATGGATGGGATGATAAATTAGAATGCAATGTTATTACATGATTAAGTATATGCTAAACTGTGAAAGTGAAGTAGAAACAAATGATTTGGTAAAGATTACGGAGAACAAAGTGATTAATAAGGTCTAAAAGACTCAATTCCTCAATTTACATATATTTGTTCTGCATTAGTTCTTAAGCAATTGTTTTGATTGTACTGTGTGTTATTTGGAAATTCGATATCATGAAGCCTTCGCCCTTTTGTCTCATCCCAATATGCTAATCATGAAGATCTTGTGGTCTCATCGAGTTCGCACTAGCGGGTATTGGATGCATTGTTTCACTATGAACAAGAGAGCATGTCTCACTTGTTTTCTTCTTGCTTTCTTCTTTACCTCTCTCAACCATTAATATTTTCCTTGGTAGGTTTGGGTTGATCTCGAATTACGTTTCTTTGCACATTTGGAAGAGGTTTATATCACCTCCTTGACTGTAATGGTAACAGCATCGAAGATGACTCGTTTTCTAAGCCTGTTGGAAGATGGTCTGTTTACTGTTATGATGTGGGTCACATGCTAAATGACATTACTTCTGCATGCTGGTTTACTTATCTTCTATTGTTCTTAACAGAGATCGGGCTCTCCTCTAGGTATACATCTTTCTACCGTGTCTGAAATTTGGTATTGGTAAACTTTAATCTAGTAATATATATATATAGGGTTTGAAATTTATTTTACACAAGCTTGTATATCAAATTTAAACCCTCCGATTAAACATAATATTGCAAGCTTGACTTGTGAACCAGTGATATCTCAAGGGTCGGGAATTCGGCTCAGAAAAATTATCTTTTTCAAAAAAATACTCAATTATTTTATACTTAATTCACGGGTCAATTAATCGAGGAATTCGGCTCAGAATATTGACTGCATGTCAACCCTAGTGGGAATGAGCTAAGATCCAATCCATCAGAATTTAAAGCCCAGTCGTAGGAGATTTACGCATATCGGCCCGAGAACATTCGGGCCGGAAGATAAAGGGCCGACTACGACAAACAAATAACTATATGCTTATCTTCTTCCTCTTCCCCTTCGCCTCCGGTTTCGCTTTCTTTATCTGTTTTCTCTATTTCTCCGCATATATTCGGCACCGTATTGCAAAGACCCAATCGAATTGACGGCCGGCTGCCTCGGAATTCAGGCGATTGTTGTTTCTGCAGCTGAGATTGATACAGTAAGTTAATTTCGAATCTCTCGACCTGCTACTGCTACATCTGGCTGAATTCATTGATTTACCGGTTTAGAGGATATAAATCTTTTAAGTAAAGGTTTTTGCTCATCTTTATACACAATCTGTGCTCAAAGCTCCTTATTTTCAAAAGTCAAACTTATTGCTTCTGATGAAATCTTTATTTTACAAAGCAAAATCTAAGGAATTGATGGAATCTCGTTATTTCTTTTCTCAATGAATAGAAATTTGAAAATAGCTTTCTTTTTGATAATCTTTAGTGGCTAAAACTAGATATTTGGATTTAGCTAGCTTAGCTTAGTTTATCATTTTCCTGCTGCGACTTACAGTATAGCAACAGATGTATAACATATAGGTAAAATGTAGACTCCTCTAATTCTAGGGGGAGAGGAAGAGGAAGAGGAAAGTAAAGAGTTCATTCTTCAAACTTGTTTTGAACTTTAACCTTCAAATAACCTTTGCTTGAAGCTTGTTTCTGAAACCGGAATTTATTGGGATGTTGGAGGTTTCTGGTTACTGAGGAAGTAAAGAGTCCATTCTTCAAACTTGTTTTTAACTTTAACCTTCAAATAACCTTTGCTTGAAGCTTGTTTCCGAAACTGGAATTTATAAGGATGTTGGAGGTTTCTGATTACTGAAACCCAAATCTTGATGACATGTGCGCGGGCACACACACAGACATATATATATATATATATATATATATTGCATTAATGTCTAATGACGGTGTATAATACACTGAAAGGGAATTACATGATGTCGATCTGTTAAAAGTTGTGTTAGTTTTTAATGAGGTGTTGGCGTGTGCTTCGCTGTTGGTGTATACAATACATCAAATACAAGCCCATATTTATTTATTTCATTGATTTGAATGTGTAACTGTATTTTGCATGAAGATTGTCATTTGACATACAAGAATGTCATTGTCTTTGTGACTTGTCTTCTGCTGAATCTGCTCTGATAATGTTGATCCTGTTGGATGTTGCAAATTGTCATTAGGAGTCTAGAAACAAATTTCATTTGATTTTTCTCCACTATTATGCTTATTTCTTTGCAACATTTTGATAGTGTTAGACGAAAAATATGAAACATCTACTGCAAATTTATAATTGAATTTTAGCCCTAAAATATATTTCCAGCTTTTCCCCTGTTAAGATGGTTGGGATATGCTCCATGATTGCTTGGGAAAGAGTTCAAAGGCTATCCTCTAATATGTGGTAGTGTGGTTTACTTGGGTATTAGTCATGGGTCATCTTTGCTTGCTTGTTTTAGCCTACAAATGAATTGCATATGCCCTAGAATATGTATTTTAATATTTGAGAGTGCAGAAAAATATAGCCATGCTTCTTATTATGCAGTTCTTCATTCATGTTGACGTCTTTACGACTTTTGGATAGCAATCCCTGCAGGAAAACATATGGCTACCTTTGCAACCGCTGAGGCATGTGATTCAAACACAGCACTTTTGGCGAGCGGTGAACTGCGTGCTCTAGAACCAATCTTTAAGATATACGGGCAACGTCGTGCCTTCTCGGGACCCATTGTAACGCTGAAGGTGTTTGAGGACAATGTCCTGGTGAGGCAGCTTCTTGAAACCAGGGGTGAAGGAAGAGTTCTTGTCATAGATGGCGGGGCAAGCACAAGATGTGCTTTGGTTGGAGGAAACTTGGCACAGTCAGCTCAAAACATGGGGTGGGCTGGTATCGTAGTGAACGGATGCATCCGAGATGTGGATGAGATTAATGCATGTGATATCGGGGTCCGAGCACTGGGATCTAATCCCCTGAAATCAAATAAAAAGGCAGTTGGTGACAAGCATATCCCAATCAGCATTGCCGGAACCTTAATTCGCGATGGTGAGTGGTTGTATGCTGATAGCGATGGTATTCTCATCTCGAAAATGGAACTGTCTATCTAAAGCAGTTAGTAGTGACCTTTCCAAGCAAATAAGGGGACTGATCGAGTTCTTATTCACCGAATCATCATCCCAACTATGAACATGATGATCCTTGTTTTATCATATTTTCACTTTGGGATACAATTGTAGTCTTATCTTACTGTTCAATCCGCAATGTTAATTGAAATTCAAAAGTTTTCAAGTCTTTGTTCTTGTTACTAAGGCACATTCGGGGCCAAGCTTTATCCGGTACTGTCTAAACTTTCTTCCAATATTGACTGATTTCTTCTGTAGTTTTGCTTGTGTTTTCTATGTTTGGCATATTTCACCTGTTAAGACATAAGTGGTTTATACCCCTGCAAGTCTTGCTGGTTACTAAGCCACAGGACATTGCAGAATCGGACGTCGAGCTTGTGGATAAACAAGAGTACACAGCCAATTAATGGCTAGACCAAGGATCAGAATTTGACTTATGTTTGTAGTAGGTCGGATAATATTAGTTATTATTAGTAGCGAATTCAGAGTCGATGCGGATATTAATTATTGAATATCCATTTTTCTGTCTTTAATTGGTTCCTCCTGCATGATAACTCTTTCTTTGAATGACATGAAGCCTAGATATAGAAGGAATATACAAGAAAAGAAAAGAAAAGGTGAAAGGTGATGTTCCATGGGAATGGATGGTTTGAACACTGAAGTGGGATCTGGATTTTGCCTTTTTGGACATTGGGACACACTTTACCTCACTTATTGCAATGACCTTTCTTGCTTTCATCTCTCATTTTGCATGTGGAAGATGCCATACGCTACCTCTTAATCTCTGATGCATTGGGCTCACCATGGAAGAAGAAAAACTAGAAAAAAAGGCAGCCATATCTACGCCCACGTGCGCGTGGTGCAGTGCCAATGGGGACAAATGGGGGGTTGCTTGTGCTGATTGGCAACTCCTCTGTGCCAAAACCCTGGCCCTGAACCCACCACTGTTTACTCATTGCTGATGCTGACACCAAAATGGTGCCATCCTTTTGATGCTTCCCCCACTGCAAGCAAGTGTTGTTCAAGCAAACAAAATGCCAACTGTTCAACATGGTTAGATGGGCACGGGTCGTGTCTCAAACGGTTTTTATTAAATTTCAGAATCGAATCTTATTAGGATGGTATCGGGGTTTTATCTTGGATCATTTCTAGTGAAGAATGTATGAATGGCATGTGAACCGACAAGAAAAACATACCATTACATAAACGACAGTAATCGACTCTCAGTTTTATCTCGACTCCATTTTATTCTGATCGAATTTGGACTCAAAATTCGGCCGGAATGAAATGGAATGGAACTAGAAGGGCATATGACGTTGGTGCGTGAGATAATCCAAGAAGTGGACAAGTAAGGGGAAAGCAGGTGTCAGCCTTAAAAATCAAAAGGGGGCAGTGACGCATATGTAATTCCGCATTTAAGGCTTTGCGTGTCTTGTTCCCACAGCAGACGGATCAAATATATCCTTGCCTTTTTACCCTTTTCTTTGTCTTTTCTCTTTCCTTCTGCTTTTCCTACTGCTCCCCTCCTCTATCCATATTTACACATCCCATTATCCTATCAATAGAGTGATAACAAGTTTGATATTTTAAATTTTATATTTGAGCCTTAGCAGAGATAAAATTATGATTGAATTATACGAGAAATATGTTAATTTATTTTAAAACGAATAAAATCTTAAAATTTAATTAAGGATTATATTTTAAAACGAATAAAATCTTAAAATTTAATTAAAGATTATATTTTAATACATAAATTGTGTAAAAAAAATTATACAACCATTTTTTTCAAACCCTAACACTCTAAAACCTTAAACCTTACATTCTTACCATAAACCTTAAATTCTACACTCTATACACTAAACCCCTAAACCCTAACCTAAAACCCTAACCTAAAATTGAAAGGCTTGTGTAAACTAAAGTTTATACAAGTTTGTGTATCAAGGAATTTTCCTTTAATTAAAACATAAAAATAAATGGAGCAAGGTTTAAACTTCATTGATTTTAAAATTGAGAGGTTTTAGAAAGTAATTAAACTAAAAAAAATGGAGGATCAAGATTTAATTTCAAACTACTAGTGATCTAAAATACAATTAAATTATTAAATTTGGGGGACAATTGTCCCTCTCACCTGCTATGTAGGTTTATCTCAAATCTTACTGATAAAAAAAAACATTCCAAGAGCGAGAGTATGTATCCTCGAGGGTATATTTCATACATAACTGAAGGTCTAATGTGACAATCAGATACCAAAAAATCTTGAACTAGATGATATATAATCTCTTCTTCTATCCATGTATAAAACATTTTCGTTCCCTCTTTCTCACAAGCTAGATGATAAGTAAAATGTAATCACCATGTGGCAATGAATTAATATGAGTTGTGGGGCTAATACATGATGGATTGGGGCCGGGGCACTAAGAATTGTACGGCTCTCTCATGTGTACATTAATTCCTCCAGTCTGCATGTATGTGTATATGTACTGGTAGAGCATGCAAGAGTCATTTTCCATGCATAGGTAACGCCTAGTAGTATACAAAGTACAAGCCAGTGTCAAGCTTTTAACTCCTTTTCCAATTCTGAGTTTACAAGTAACATAAGTGTCGAATGCAGTGGTAAGAAATATTATACTTATGTGGAAATGATTCATGTCTTAATTTTGAAGACATATAAGACAATCATCAACCTCAAAGGAATTAATCTTTATGAACCGTGAAACGAACATAGATGACAAATTGGTTATAAAAAAAGAAGTATTGACATTGTAAATCAATGAGACCCGGGTCTCATATAATAATGTTCGTCCTATGAGACCCGGATTTGAGCAATTTTATCTGCGAGGTGTTGGCGTTATTAAATAGTTAAGAAAAAGTAAAAACATATACAACATTCTAATTACCTTAAGACTATTAAAAATTATAATCTAACTGATGTGGACTTACATAAGTATGGTTGTGTTCAACTTTTCAATTTCGAGCTCATATCATTGGTCCAATTGTAACAAATTTTCGATTTCCAGCTGAAAACATTAATCCAGTCAAGTTACAACTGGTTTGGACATTTAGGGTTATAATCACTTCAGGTCTCGCCTATTTTTGGATTATATTTATTCAGTTCGTTTCGAGTTTAAATTATTTTGAGATTAGATTGTTTTGAATTTGAGTTCATTTAAATTTGGATTGATAAACTTGAATCTTAACATACAGGTTAGAATTAATATATGTATAAAAACTTTTGAGGCATGAAAAAGCTTGAATTAAAACCCTAAAGACTCTACACTCCAAATAAAGAAAAAAAACAAATAACAACATAAAAAGTGAGGTCAATAACTTGCCGTATTGATTTAGTCCTCTTAATTAATGTTATATATGAAAAAAAATATTCTCCTTTTTTAGTGTCTCTGTCTATATCTAAACATTAAAAATTTTAAATCATATAATTTAGTATTATTTTTTAAATTCTAAACTCCAAAAATTAAATTCTACATTTTAAACTATAAACGAGATAGAAAGAAGAACAAAATATCTATCCTTTATATATATATATGAAATGCATGTGGGAGGTGAGGTGAGGAAGGAGTAGCCTACTATTTGTATTAGTAACTACTACAATTACAAAGCATCAGTTCCCTGTTGTTGGCAGATAATGTTCCATCATACGGACTCTGCATCATCATCATCATCATCCATCACCGGCTTTCATTACTAAATCTTAAGTTAAAACCCATTTCCATTACCATAACCATAAGCACCACAACATATATAGCAAACTAAACCTACTTACTCATTTCTCCTATATATATATATATATATCATATCCCCTACTTAGGTATATATATACATATATAATCTCAGATGCCAAGCATCTGCTAGTTTTACTTATGTATGTTCTCTCTTTCTCTCTCACAATCTGTGTGTGTATATATATGTATAGTTTTCAATTATAAGTTCATTTGCTGATTTGACATACATATGTTGGACTCATTGATTTCATTATCTTTTAACGATCAAGAAGAGGAGGATCTCTTTGCCCCAGATCTACACCACCACCACCACCACCAGCAGCGGCCGCATCAAACCATACAAATGCGTCAATTACTCATCAGCTGCGCCGAGCTCGTGTCTCAATCCGATTTCCCCGCCGCCATCCGTCTTCTCTCCATCTTATACTCAAACTCATCCTCCTACGGCGACTCCATAGAGAGATTAGTCCATCAGTTTGTCAAAGCACTGTCTCTCCGCATCAATCGTCTCCACGGTCCCGGTTCCAGCCTGCTGCTGCTGATGAACAACATCAACTTCCCGATCGCCGCAACGACGAGCAACGTTACCAATTACGACTTCGATCCGTCTCTGCAGTCGTGTTATCTTTCACTAAACCAGATAACCCCATTCATTAGATTTGCGCATTTGACAGCGAACCAGGCCATCCTCGAAGCCATACAAGTAGGGCAAAACTTCATTCACATACTAACTTCGACATCATGCACGGCGTGCAGTGGCCTCCGTTGATGCAGGCGTTGGCCGAGCGATCGGCCAACGCGCTGCACACTCCCCCGATGCTCCGAATAACCGGAACCGGACACGATTTGAACGTCCTACATCGGACCGGGGACCGTCTTTTCAAGTTCGCACAGTCGTTAGGCCTCAGGTTCCAGTTCCACCCGGTTTTGATCCTGAACGACGACCCTACTTGGATAGCTACAAACCTTCCCTCCATGCTCACAATCCTCCCCAATGAAGCACTGGCGGTGAACTGCATGTTGTACTTACTCCGCTTGCTCAAAGACGACTCACGTGACCTCCGGCTCCTCCTGCACAACATCAAAACCTTGAGCCCCACCGTGTTGACGGTGGCGGAAAGGGAAGCGAACCACAACCATCCGCTCTTTCTCCAAAGGTTTATCGAGGCCTTAGACTATTACACGGCCATGTTTGATTCTTTAGAAGCAACTCTGCCACCGAACAGCCGGGAAAGACTAGCCATGGAGCAGATATGGTTCGGGAGGGAAATCGTCGACATCGTCGCCGCCGAGGGGGAGAACCGAAGGGAGCGGCACGAGAGACTCGAGACATGGGAAGTTATCCTGAGGAGCTCAGGGTTTTCAAATGTTCCATTGAGTCCATTCGCACACTCACAGGCCAAGCTTCTTCTCAGACTCCATTATCCATCCGAGGGTTACCAGCTTCAAGTTCACAACAATTGTTTCTTCCTAGGTTGGCAGCATCGTCCCCTTTTCTCTGTATCCTCCTGGCACTAAAGATCAGTGATCTAAATTGCAGTTGCGACTGCGTTTTTGGTCGCACTGCAGACCGGCACCACTATTTTTCGCAATAACAATTTTGAACGGTATCACGGTCGCTATATAGCGGCTAAGGATACTTTAGTTATACATTATAACCCTAGAGCTAGCACTATATGAATGCATAGATTCCTTAGATTAGACCTAATCACCCATCAATGGAGTGCACAATGCATGGATATGGCATATAAGAGAATCCGTTCGTTGCATGATTTTTTTTTTGAATAAATGGGCTAATGCCTGAGAGTTCCGGTCGAATTCGCTTTCTTCGATCATCTTTTGGGTCTGGTCAATCTGGATCGGATAATTTGTATACGTTGACATGTTAGGTTTCCCCCTAATTTTTCTTCTTTATAGCATATAACCCTATTTGCTTAATTGTGTGACCAAAAGGGATCTTTCATGAATTCCATCAAAAGTTTCAACTTTTAAAGCATCATCTTGGATTGTTTGTCTCTTTATACATTTATTTACTATATGTTAATGATTCTTTATCTTTATTAAAGTAAATTGCAGAGGAACAGTGATCTTTTGTTCCCAAAAATTCCCTTGTTTCTCTCTCTTGATGGTGGGTTTTTAGAATAGAATTCACTTATTATGTTTTTGTATCTCTTTATATCTTACACGAATAATTTTATGTCACGTGTATTATCAATAAAATAGTGAAAAATTATTAATATGCATGACATAAAATCATTGGTAAAGCATATAAAGAGGCATAGAAAAGAGGGACGACTTTTGTTTCAGAATGGGAGAGAGATAGAAAGGGGGTGCATGGGGGTTCTTGTTTTCTGCAATTTAAGTAGGCGTATATGCATGTTTCTTGTCTTTGATAATGCACCCATTTGTTACCTTAATTTCTGCCTCTTGTCCCCCATGAAACAAAACTATCAAAGTTCTCAAAATAGAGCATTTTATGCTCCACCTTGCCTCCTACACACCCATGCATCTAAACACCCCCTTCTAGCTAGGGATCTCTCGTGTCCCATGGAGTTTCTTGGACCACTCTCTTCTTGTTGTTTTCTCGTCTACAAAACTCGAACTTTAAACCTTACTTAAAAGGTTATCGAACCCTTTGTTACTCGATCGAACTCTTTACTATTCAGTGTCTTAGCCCCTCTTAAAACGATGCTCACTGCTCTCAATGTATCCATTGATGTGGAAAAAATAGAACTTCAAAAGTCATTACCTAGTGGAGTTTGTTGCTTGTTTCTTGTCATTTGATTCCCTTGGTTTGATTCATGAAATTGCCCTCACACGGTTCTACTTTTGTAGGGAAGCTGTAGATTCGATCCTAACGTATAGTATATAAAAATAAATACGGTTACCAACTCTTATCAGGTCAAGTGATATAGTTCGATATTAAATAAAGTCTCGAGTTTAAGTCTTAGGAATCGAAAAATATGTTTGAGAAAATTTAATTCAACTAATTTAAAGGATAAACTCGACTCAATTTCATCTGCTCTGTTTTACTACCTCTATCTATGCTCCAACATTAAAATTTAAACTCTACACCCTAATTTTTAAATCTTAAATAATAAACCATAAATTCTAACCCTAAACCATACTTTTTAATGCTTGGACATAGATAGGGGTACCAAAATAGATAAAAAAATTTCTATTCAGAAAATACAGTGGACTATGTTTAATCAATAATAAATTTAAAATTGTTGACAAACTCTAAAGCAAGTGGTTAAAATTTTTAGTTGACACCCTCCTCTCTCTCCTTTAGGTTGTAGGTTCAAAACCCATTAGGAGCAAATCCCATCCTTAGGTAAAAATTGTTCAAAAATAATAATAAATTCAAAATTTAGCCAAATGTTTAATATTATATATATATTTTAAAAAATCACATCATAACTCTAATGGTAACAATTAATCAATTTAAACATACTAATAAATCGTAAAACTAAAGAGAGACTAAATTTTTGTCAAAATTAGATCTCGTATTTCAACATAATAGAGGACTAAAATTATAACCTAGACCCATATATACAAATATCAAGAGTCGAGCGATAAAGAGCTAGGCAATGTTGTAAAAACCGGATCAGTGGTCGACTCGTATTTTACAACAGGCCATCAATTCTTAATTCAACTGGTTAAATCATCTATTTGTAATTTAAAATTTCTATACTATTTAGAAATCTTTTAGAAATTTTCTATATATTTGCTATTGAAAATTCATTTTCATCCCCTTAAAATTTTATAAGTTCATCCTTTTAAATTTTTTTAGGTTCACCCCTAACATAGAGTTGTGCCTCTGTGCCCAAGTTGAATCTGATCTGATTTTGACGACCATAGAACTTGAGTAAAATCTCGAGTTCGATAATTTTGTTCGAAATAGTTGGGGACACAATGTAGCACATGAGGTTTTAGGGGGATGGTGGGGGTGTGTGGTTTAGGTGGCTGACATTGAAAAGATGGTCACAAGAGGAGGGTGACGCCCTAAATATATTACCACAGTTAAGCTTGCGTGTGGCACAGCCCAATAGGGGGAGTTGGTTTGGTTGCACAGCACATATCGCCTTGGCGCACATGACTGCAGGCTCTCTCTCAGTTCCCATCCGATTCAGACGTAACCTCTCCCCTTATGTCCCTGTGTGGAAATTGGTTGAACCCTAAACCCAAAGTAAAAAAACCCTAAATCCTAAACTCGGACTATTATTTTTTGATTCTTTAGTCTATCATAATCATTGCAGCTTTGGTGGAGTAGAATCAAACCCAACTCTAAGTAGACAAAGGCTTCATTTAGCAACGACTCATGAACGCCCGTCAAGGGTTAAACGATCGATTGCAGAAAAATTAAAAATTTAATTGTGGCAGAGCGCTCGTTTGGACGCCAAATTCAGTGAAAAACGTAAGCAAACGCTCGTTCAATGCGCACGAGATACTTGTTCAATATTGTTTCTCTATTTGACGTTCCAACACCCGCAACCAGTCCAAACTCTAAACTTATTCTCGAGAATCGTTCCTTTTGCTTCTTTCGTCTATCATAATCATTGCAACTTTGTTAGTAGAATCAAATGTGCAGGAAAATGGTTTTAGCTTTGCATGAGGTCATGGGGATATTCTTTTGCAAAAGTTCCATCTTCATATGCATTTAGTATTAGTGCAAGGATAGTGTAAGGGAATCTTCCTCACCTTTTTATTAGGGACAACAAAAATCCGATGTTCTGCTCACGTGTCGAAAATTTGCCATTTAAATCGTAAAACAAAATCATTTTACCAAATTAAAGTTCACAAACCTAAAATAAGAAAATATTATTTGATATGTATTATTTTTTCTCTTTTTATATGAGATCAGGTATATGTACTACAACTATTAAAATTACAGTCCAACTATAACCAGAATAAAACATAAGAAAGCATTGTCCAAAACCTGATTGATACAATTAACGTTTAAGAGTTTTATAAGCCATGAACTTTTAAAAAAATTAATTAAATTTTTTATTTTTATTTGTACATCTAATTAAGTTTTTATACTTCAAAATTTTATCAATTGATCCATTTGACTAACGTTAGCCGTTAAATCTAATAGTTCTTTAAAGTAGATGATGCAACATGTCATGTTACAGTGTTGTCATTTGACATTTTCATATTTTTTTTATTTTATCTAATTTTTATAAAGTTCTAAAAATTTTAAAAAAACTTATAAAATTATAATTTTTTTTAAAATATGTATATATCACATACTAAAATTATAATGTGTCATATGACAATAATTTTTTTAGAAAGAAATCATTAAAAATAATAGTTAAATTGATAAAAAATTAATTGATTTAATTTATTAATTCAAAAGTTTAATTAAATACAAAAAAAAAATCAAAGACTTATTAAATTTCTTTTTAAGTTCAAGGGCTGAAAACTGTATCATACTTGCGGGAATGGATCTATTACAACACTTGGGGACGTGGCCCCCAGTTTTTTTAAAACAAAAAGTATAATAAAACTTTATCTATTTAAATATCTAATTTTCTATCAATTTAAACTTTACCCCTTACTTTATGATTAATTGTCGTTTATCTCTTTTAATCTTGATTTTTAATTTCATAATTGATACTTGAACTAGAAAAATTTAGATATGAATCCACACTAATGTTACAAAAGATAAGACTTCCCAATGACTCTTCTTACAATGGACTTTAAAGATTTATAGTTTTTTAGTGGAGATTTTATTTAATTTATATTTTGACAATTTTTCAAGGATTCTTCTTACTATGAACTTCAAAAATTTATTCTGGTATAAAGAGAAAGTTTTTAATCTAACTAGAGCAACTCTTTATTTTTTATTTTTTAATGCCGTGAAACCTTTAAAAAGTTAAGTTATTGTTTTTTTTTTGTTTATTAATAAAGTTATTTGATTTAAGTTAAAAAAAAAATAAGACTTGGACTTCAAATCTCAACCTTACCATTAAACCGATTCCTCATTGACCATATTATTCTTTTTCAGTGAAATCAAACTCGAAATTAATATCAATAGGAGGTTCGACGGAAACATATAGGTCAGGTGGGGACATTGCCAAAGAATGACGTGGCATGGGCTGGGCTGGCCCATCCACTCGAATTATTTCCTCCTTCGTACCATCATCAACCCATCATCAGATGAGTGAGTTGTTTTCCTTTTTTCAAGAAAAAAAATGGTGAGAAATAACATCCCACCGCTATAATGAGAGACCCCCCAAGTAATGCACAAGAGGTAGCATAAACCCGTGATCGATCTCGTCGCTATCGAACGAAGAGACGTCTGTCTCGGATCGACGGTAACAACAGCTGATGCCATCCAACGATAAACACGATTAACAAAATTAATCAAATGACGAAAACCATGACTTGGTGCGCTGATTCCGGAAGTGACGAAAACTATGCTCTCCCTAATGAATGCTGGGCATAACACACGATGAACCTACTCTACTCGTGCCAAAAACAGGTTTCCTCGATTAAGTTATTACCGCTCGGAATGACAATCAATCTCAATGTATTTCGCTAAACAGCCGTACCATAAAACCACCTAAATCCTACATCAACCATTGTCACCAAGATAAAAATAAAATCACCAAATGCTCAATATATTCAGCATAGGAGCCAAGGCTGCTGCATAAAGAAAGTGTCACCAGGTTGCTAACATTCAGATGAAAGCAGGCCGGCCACCCCTTCGACTATATCTGTCGTATGCGGTGTTGAATTTATAGACCAGATCGTTCATTGTGCTGTGAAATAATAGAACAAATAACTCATCTCATCATCTCACAAAAGCATACGGAAAACATCAAGTTTCTTCACAAAAAGTACCACATAACCTTACCTTGAAAAGTTGGTAAACATAGCAAGATAAGTGACCAATAATGTGTCATTATATTCCTGCAAATAATTTAAAACAGAAAAACTATGTTAGTGACCAAATGATGAAAAATGCAGCTTAATCATCTACTATACTATGAGCCAAAATAAAACGTTAGAGGCTAAATTGATTTAAAAAAAGAATACGAGCCAAAATGAAACGTTGGAGGCTAAATTGATTCAAAAAAGAATATGAGCTAAAATGACTATTCAATCAAACGTTAGGGGTATTTTTTGACATCATGCTTTATTTTTAAGTATTTTCCATAGCTAAAGCTTTTATCTACCTCTACAAATAGAGGCTTTTCAAATGTTTACTTACATTCCAAATAAATTTAATCTGTACTACATTTAGAAAGAATGGGAAAACAGCTTTTTGCATTCCAACAAGTATTGATGAAGCACCCTGATTCCGTTATTCAACATCTTGATGGCACTATGTATGCCAGTAAGCTGAGCAGCCACTGCACGCAGAAAGAACACACAAACATGTAGGCTACAAGTCATGTTCTAAAAATCATGTGTAGGCGAACAAATCATACTCTAATAAAGAAGGAACGATTTAGATGGAGACCGGATGTACTAAACAAATCTTTCAAAAATTAAGAAACACGGTAAGGAAGAATAAAGACTGACTAACATGTACGGGGTAGAGTTTGATAAAGTCGAGTTAAAAAATTTCAAGTTATTGGACTAGCGGTGCGGGGCACCCCACGAGACAAGGCTTTAAATTTTTATACAATTATATATTAGGGTAAAGTACACCAATGGTCCTAAACTATCTCAAAAAATACAAAATGGTCACTAAACTTTCAAAAGTTACATAATGGGCATTAATCTTTAGTTTTTGTTACAAAATGATCACCGAGCCATTAGCTGTCGTTAAGTGAATAACGTAACAATTACGAAAATTTGAATAATAACACATTTAATCCTACATATTTACACATTCAATCAATTTAGTCCTAATTTAACTCTCATTATTGATGTCTAAATGATGTCTCGTTATAACCGTGATGGTAAATGATGACTCGTTATAACCGAAGTTTAGCCCTCATGGATGAGAATAACGTATAATAGCTTGGTAAATGATGACTCGTTATAACCGAAGTTTAGCCCTCATGGATGAGAATAACGTATAATAGCTTGGTAAATGATGACTGGGTATAACTGTGATGGTTAGTGTCATGCCTTGAGGCATTTATTGATGCCTTGACTTGGTGCCATTTACTTCTTGGTAAGGTGTATGAATGCTAGGGGAACATGTGTTATCTTATGTTGTGGTAAAGGAATTCGGATGTCATAGAGTCAGTACTACGGTACTTATATAAGAGGATATGTACTTCGGGCTGAGTGATCAAGTACATCCGATGTACCTACAAGCTGAGTGATCTGGGTGCAGTTAGAAACCTATCTGCGGCTACGGTGATCCGAATAAGGTAAGTAACTCAATAGGCTGAGTAAGCTCAAGTAACCTGATAGGCTGAGTGACCTCAGGTAATGACTACTTGTGGCTAATGTGATCCAAGTATGCCTAGGGCGTATCAGTGGCTATGGTGGTTCAGATATAATCTATTTAACCCGACAGCTGTGTGAACACGGGTAACTCGACGGCTGTGTGAGCACAGGTAAAGTAGGGTTTCGCTGGCCATTATGTAGATGATGTATGGATGTGTTTATGTGTGATGTGTGGATGTTATGGATGCTAGCTTGTGAATGTATTAACTCGATGGGTTGATTGAGCTCGAGTAACTCGATAGGCTATGTGACTTCGAGTATGGCAAAACTTTGTGGAATATGTAAGACTTCTTTTAGATTTATTGTTTCCTTGAGATAGGTGATCTAAGAACTCTAGCTAGTGTAGGCTAGATAATAACTCAAATAGAAAAGCCCTATATATGCTCTCTAGACTGTATTTATCTTGCATGCTTATTTTATGATAATCACGAATTGTGGTAGAGTAGAAATGTATCATTGAGCTTTGTTAGCTCAGCATGCGGATGTGTTATTTTTTCGTGCGTAGGTTGACAGGTCACCCTTTGGAGGAGCACATCGACAAGGATTTCCCAGCATCACGTTCGCTTCAGAGTACAATACTTGTTATTTAATTTGGGCTAATGTATTCATAGAACCTTACCACTGTTGAGTCTGTAACTCTAATTGAAATATTATTTTGGTATACAATGTTTTAAACTTGGAGTTTCCGTTTTGTAAACTTAATTTTAATGCTTATTTATCTTTATGAATTTATGGATGTCTAATATTTTAAATGATGGCTAAACTGTAGTTTTTAAATTAGAAATTTAATGGGTCAGTTTTTGGGTGACTCGAATATAATACTTTAGATCCAGATCGAGATCAGGGTGTTACAGTATCCAAAAAAATCATGCTGCCAGTTTTTGGGTCTTTTGGCCATTGCATACTTTATTTTATTTCATCGTGATCTTCCCCTAAGTAGGGGCCCTAACCAAGATTTACTTAATAAATAACATATCATCTGTCAATGACAAATTCATAAATTAAAAATTAAAATTTAAAAATATATTTTTAAACAAATATGTAATTTCTCTCTCTTTTATCTACTAAACTCAACTCTCTTTTCTAAAAAAATACATACAAAACTATACTTGTTTTGTCAAAAAAAATAAGGATGCAATTGTTCCCTTAGGGGCTTAATAGATACCCCTATGATATCTAATCTTCATCAAGTTTTATAATACCATTAGAAATAACATACTATACATGGACAATATGTTGGGTTTCGAGTTTTTAATAGAGTATACGAAACAAAATTTCCGACATGAATGTCACTTTACATTCTTCTTTAAAAAAGTCGAAAGTCTCTCAGACAAACAATTTTCTAATTGTTGTAAAAATAATCATTATAAAAACTAAAATGCATTTTGCACCAAAAGTACAAGGATTTGTAAATTCTTCATCAATTTTCTATATGAAAAGCATATATATATATATATATATAAAGTAAATAAAAAATAAACTTGTAACAAGATCATGTAATTAGGGGTGGACAAAACTCAAGTCAACATAATTATTTTTTAAAAAAATATTCAAGTTAAAAAGGCGGGAAAAAGATGAAGGGTTGTAAAGTTGAAGGACCTAAATTGCAATTACTCAAAGATTTTAAAAATAAGCTTCGGTAAGCTTTCTGGGACTCAACTATAGGAGTTTAGGTTTAGTGGTTTAGAATTTGAGGTTTGGGACTATAATTTAGAGTTTATAGGTTAAACGCTAAATCTCTAACCATATTATCCTCAACTCTAAACACTAAACCTTAAATTCTAACCACAACCCATCAATTCTAAACCCATGAACCTAAACCTCTAACCTCTAAATCTTAAATTATAACCTTAAATCATAAAATTGAGACGCTTGTAGAAATTTTTTTGTTTTTACCGCTTGTATATTAAATATAAATCTTTATTTTAATTTAATTTGTATTAGAGTTAATTTCAACATCACCCCTAAAATATCACTTAGATTTTATATTGATCCCAAACTTTAATACGTTCGAATTGAATTAACTAATTACAAATATGAACGGATTTAAATAAAATTTAACTCATATTTCGGATAAGTTTGAGTTGGACAAATAAAAATGTGTTTATCGCGAGAAACAAACAATTAATACACAATGAATATGAGAAATTATATCATGGGTCATTCTCGCCTCGTCATTCATGGGACCGACCAATCAATTGTATCTATTTTATTAATTTTTGCATCTCATCTTTTTACCAAGTAAATCTTCAGTAATATTTACTGTAAATTAAATTTAAAAACATTTTTTACCAAATGAAGATTCACTTGGTAAAAGATGAGATGAAAAAACGAATAAATTGAATTCATTTAATTGGTTGGTCCCATGAATGACGTGGCGAGAATGACCCATAATATAATTTCTCATCTCTTTATTAGTAAATCAATTGTTAAATTATTAACGAATTAATGTATCGTACCTTTTCATACTATGATTTTTATTTTAAATTAATCTCTAAATTTTTTTAATGCTTTAATTTCATTCTCACACTATAACTTCTATTCCAAATTAGTCTCCAAACATATGATTATTATAGTTTCATTCCCAATTTCTAAACTATGACCATCATTCTAAATTAGTCCCTAAAACTTTTAAACATTTTAATTTCATCATCAAACTAAGGCCACAACATACAATTACATAATACACACTAGTATTTATGTGATAATTAACAATTTTGATGATAGTTTTATGAATATAAGATATGATAATATATATTGATAATTTAAGAATGAAATTAAGATGATAAAAAATTTAAAGACCAGTTTAGAATGAGAGACATAGTCTAGGTACGAAATTAAAACGTTTAAAAGTCTGGGGGTAATTTAAAATAAGAGTCATAGCTTAAAGATGAAATAAAAATGTTAAAAAATTTTGAGGGTTAATTTAAACTGAGAGTCATATTTGTGACATGTAGTGCAATTAACTTATTATTATTTTAATGCAGTTAATCGAATTAAATTATTATTGCAAAATCCAGTTCTGAGAGCTCCGACAGGGTGATACTGAAACCCTTGTCCAATGTCCTATTTTTTTTTTAAAAAAAATTATTATATTATTTTTAATGTTTGTCCTTATTTGCAAATATCAAAAATTAAGGGGAAGCTGCCACGTGGCAACAGCAAAGAAGCCGTTACAACATCTTCATTCTTCTAAGGGTACAATTAACAGGTGTTAGGCACATAATTAATTAAATTTAAACAAATTATTCTCTAATTAAGGCACGACAAACAAGCCATATATCCAATGTCCAGCCGGCTTGGATTAGCTGGCTGAGCTGGCTCCCCCAATCAACGGTGTGGGTCCCATTTAGTCAATTTTCTAGTTCTGTTCCAATTCCAAAGCTGAAAACAGCCCAACCCCTTTAGCCCCACTCCAAAAACAAGCATAATTACCAACTAATTAACCACTAATTCTAATTAATCAAATGACTTTTAAAAAAAAAAAAAAAAAAATACCAACTTTTCCCCCCTTTTGAGCACTTTCTTACAATTAATTAATTTTTAAATTTAATTAATTAATTTTCCTTGTCTTTTTTGTTTTTCCATTCTTCAAAGATTCCATTCATTT
Organism: Hibiscus mutabilis; assembly: GCA_019671005.1. Classification (NCBI taxonomy): domain Eukaryota; kingdom Viridiplantae; phylum Streptophyta; class Magnoliopsida; order Malvales; family Malvaceae; genus Hibiscus; species Hibiscus mutabilis. The sequence continues at coordinate 3,696 of JAGYYJ010001264.1, read as the reverse complement.
GCTGGTCCACCACCTTTGCCAATATCTCTCCTTTTCCTTGCCAAATTGATCCCAAGGAACTCCTTGAATGTCTTTTCCTCTTCTAGCTTGAGCAGCAGTAGTATCATATATTTTAACATCCTGCAGAATGGTTAAACCACATTAGGCTGGCTTGAAATCCATGGATACTTGGAACAAAAGCTTCAAAAGTTTTGCCTATGCTAATGATGCATGAATCTTGTAAAACATGAAACAAAATGAGTCATCATATCGATCAAGATCGAAGTCCAAGCCGGGCGTATCGCTGCCAAGAACCTCTTCTTCACCGGTATCATTGTTTTTGTATCTGAAAAGTATCCAGCATCGCCTTCATGGGGAAGGGCCATATTCCACCAGACAGAATTATACCTATACCAGTATAAATTCAAGAATCAATAATAAATTAATAGGTAACTTAACAATAACAAACTTTGTGAGGCATGAACAATGATTGCAGTTGAAAGACCAAATTCTCTTGTTTTACTTCCCAATTACTACAAAGATGAATCTTTCCATCTAAAAAAACAAGATCAAATCCTTTTAAATTTTAAAGATCCAAGAAACAAGAAATGGCGTGAAAAATGGAAATTCAAACTCCCGAATCGAAGAAATCATGCAACGACAACAGGATTCAGCTGCGATTGATAAATCCTTGTACAAAATCAGAACAAGAATCATCAAAGACGAACAGAGATGATCGAATAAAGAAAAGAAAACTCGTGATCGGAGATTGCATGTGGAAAAAGCCTGAATCAGAACAAGAAAAAGGGAAAGAAGCAACCTTGTAATGCAATGAGAGATGGCGGGAAGCTGGTCTTCTCCTACGATATGAAGATCAAAATTCCATATTTATCGTTAAAGAATTATATATGTGAAATTAGTGTTTAGGATTTGGAGTTTAGGGTTATATATATGTGAAATTAATTCGATGATTATATATGTTAAATTAAAATAATAAATATAAAAAACAATAAGACATATATATTAGATACAATGTCTTGAAGCACAAAGACGTGCTTGGTACCTTTACCCCTGCATCACCCGGGTTCGACTCCTACAATGTGCAGGTTTGCTTGATTTCCATTTTCTCCTCTAAACTGGTGGTGATACGTCACCACCTGATTGGAGGAGGAAATAAATTAATAAAATCAAATATATAAATAATTAAAGTCCTCCAATAGTGTGTTGACACGTGTCATCGCCTAATTAATTTATTTTATTAAATTAAAATTATGACTAAATAGAAAGAATGTGTAAATAGCATGGATTAAATGTGTAATTTTATAACATTTCGTTAACTGCCACGTCTCCTTCCGTCATCTATCCGTTAGTTTTTTAACTGCGGTGGTCAAAATAAGTCAATTTAATAAGTTTAGTGGTCTGATTGATAAGTTCGATAGTTCGGTGGTCAAAATAGGTACGCCTAATTAGTTCGGTGGTCACTGGTGTAGTTTACTCTAAAATAAACGTCAATCATATTAAAAATAGGATAAAATTAATCACAGAAAATAAATTAAATCAATTGAAAATAAGAAAAGAGGAGAAAGAGAGGAACCTTAAGGTTGGCCTTGGAGCAGAAGAACTGAATTGTAAAGTGAGTAATAAATAACAAAAATCGGTGCTTTGGATTTGCATTTGGTTTTATTATTATTTATTATAAAATCAAATGATAATACCAACCAACGGAATGAGAATACCATCAAAATTAAAATCAGCAGATTCTCTGCCACGCGGCGCTGTTCTTATTCTTCGATTGGCTCCATTTTATTTAAAAAAAATCTGCGGTATTAAATCAATCTTTGAAATGAGAATCAAACTATTTCAATTCCAGCAGTTCAGTTGGTTAATCAATATACCAATTCAAATCAATCAAATATTCTTTATATATTAGATTTATTGACAGTCGTGACATGGAGAACCAGTTCTACATTGTTTTTCAAATTTAAGTCTAAGTTTTATTTGAATTTTTTTGACTCAAATTATTCGAATTTATGTTCAATATATAATATAATAATATTATTCCATTCAAATTTAAATAACTTTCTATAATCATATTCAATATACACATATTTCTATATATGTGATATATATACTACTAACCAACTGGAAATGCATCAAAACATGTATGGATAACAAAATCAGGACCCCACCCGTCCTGTAATGCCAAAAGCAAATCAGAGGATCCTTACTCCCTACAATGAAAACAGCCAGAAACTGGTACAATCTTATAATTGTGACACCCAAAATCATTCATCATTTACATGTCATTATAACATAGTTGATGACACAAGTGAGAGCGCGGATACTGGCGTGTTCAGCCCCCGTAAGCAACGGAGAGCTACTTATTTCATGCACTCTCTTGTAGACTTCCTGAAAGATTGGTCGCACGTGCACTGCAATCATTTGGTCTCCCGGATTGATGGCGGTGGCCACGTCTACCATCCATGCGAGTTTTCGTGGTGTGTCCGTGTTGATGTCGCATGCCAATTGCTGTAAGAGGGAGAGCAGCACTCCTTGGCTCAAAGGAAAAGGATTGGTCGACAGAATCGTACGTAGATCAACCTAGTAAAAGAGAAACAAATAATTTCTTATAACACGGACTTTTTAACCGGAATTTCAAGCAAAAACTCGAGGCACTTTAGACTCCATATAATCTTTTATGATTAAAGAGAGAGCTTGCCTGTGAACATAACCAAGCAACAATGGAGAGGTCACTTCTTTGCAGGGCAATTGTGAAAGCTTCTTCGTATTTGTGTTTGGATAATAATTTTGATAGCTCTTCCGTTGGATCCATGGGCGCAACGACCTTAGACACCGATTGAAATTCATTTTAGATTAAACTAAGCTACTAACCAACTGAAACATCTATAAAAGAAGTGATAATTGACAGCCAGATTTGACTTTGGCGATTCACATTTAATGGAGCATTTGTTTCTTGCAGTGAAACCAAAGCAAATGGGCGGAAAAATATACCTTGTCATGCAGACCACCTAAAGGTCCATTGCTGAGTTGGGAAGCCAACGAAGTTGCGGCATTGGAGTTGGCTCCAGCAGCTGCTAGTGCTAAAATTTTCCTTTGTCCTTCAGCAAATTCCCCGCTTAAGGTTTTGGCAATCGATGATGCAGAATTTATGGCATCCTGCAATTGAAGAGATTATAGTTTCGAAAAAAACAGTAAATTAACAAACATGCACATCGAACAAGAGATCTACAGCAACAAATAATATCCAATGCTTTAAAGATGTTATGCCTTAAATGGCCAAGAAAACAAGGCAACAATAATTCTTAGTTTCAACATCTAATGTTCCAGATGTCATAAATCATGGAAAAAGAACATGAATAACTAGCATTCAAGTTAAATAGTAAGTAAATGTGACACGAGAAGTATACCCTTAAAGTAATTGCCAAAGAAGAACTTGTAGATTCTAACTGCTGCTGAGCAGCATTGGTATGCTCAACCATCCCTTTCTGAAATGCTGCGTCTACTTGCTCAAACAAGGCTTTGCATGAACTCTCAAAGGCAGGAACCACCGAAGTTTCCACACTTGTCCTCAAAGCCTCCTAAAAGAAGAGAAAAAAATAATGATAAATTAATAACTAGAAATTGCCGGGAAGTGCAGAATGACAATAATTTGATATCATAACAAGAGAACGAAAATATCCTTCTAGAGCTATCACT